>JAUCNO010049004.1:0-16160 GCA_032353835.1 Enteromius viviparus | reverse complement strand
TGAGCAACCACCTAGCAACCACTAAACCCCCCCCCAGCAACACCCTAGCAACCATTTAAAAACAACAACCCGATAGAAACTATCCAGAGCAGATAAAAAAATGCATACTAGTTTCAACAAGCTAAACATGCTAACAACATGTGAGCAACCACCTAGCAACAATTAAAAAAAAAACAAGCAACACCCTAGCAACCACTCAAAAAAACAACAACCCAATAGAAACCATTCAGAGCAGATACAAAAATACATACTTGCATCAACAAGCTTAAAATGCTCAGAACATGTGGGCAACACCCTAGCATTGGGTGAAGGCACTCAGAAAGCCCTAACAACCCAATACCAACCATTCAGAACAGATGCATACCAAGAAGACGTGCAACATTGTATCAACCACTCAGAAACCACAGTAACACACCCTAACAACCAATCAGAATGGGGAGAAAACTCCATATTTATATCAACAAGCACATGAGCAACCACCCATAAGAGCTTAGCAACACCTTAGCAACCACTCAAAAAGCCCTAGCAGCTCCATAGTAACCGCGTAAAACAGCTTGAAAAATTACAAATTAGTTACAAATTCTCACAACACATGAGTAACACCCCAGCAACCCCAGGCGACATTAAAAAGGGTAAACTTGTGAAAATATTTCGAATGAATCATTCAGAATGTTTAGAGACGTTTAGAAAAGCACACGCTACAACTGAAAGAACAATGTTAAAGTAGGTCTTTCATGTCACATTATTTTACGCATTGTTTTCATTCCTACGAGTTTTAAGGGGATTTTATTTTGCGACCTGTGTTTGGTCTCCCCTTGATATCTGATTCAGAATCAGCTGAAGGACTGGACTAGACAACTAGCAAATGAGAAACAAGCATGCCATGACTAGTTGCACTCTTTGATGAGCGTGCTGTCGTCTCTTTGACTTAATTAGATGTGTGTTTTGCCCTCGCTTATCAAAAAGCTTCATGTAATTTCCATTTCACCACAGCTAGCACATTTGCATGTATTCCCCAGACGACAGCAAGTCTTTGTAGGAGAAGTGAAGTTGAAACTTAGATGTCTTCACCTCGCAAGGCCAGCGGTGGGAGACCTTGACCTCTGAACGGACGGCCAGGGACATCTGGTGCTGGCCATGTTTATTTATTTATTTACCTCATAACAAAAGACAGGTGGTCACACTTGAAAAGGAGAGATGCAGCCTCACACACACACACACACTCATGCACGAAAAACAAAAAAAGAGCAATGCTCTGTCAGAGACAAGACCTTTGTGTCTTATATAATTAACATCAAAACATTATATCCTTAATATCACCTTTTAAGCACTGTGGTCATACAGTGATGCTATGAGACGGTTATACTGTGATACTTCGATACGTTCATGCAGCATCACATTTTCAAGGTCTTTTACAGAATGTCATAGTACTAATATGGCAACTGCTTTGAACAACGTGGAAACAGATACTTCTATCAACAAGCTTACAGCTCGTTAGCAACCCCCTAGCAACAAGGGTGTAATTTAGGATAAGATTTTGTTTCTTATTGAAAGTAACAAAACACAAAGTTTATTGGTGATTAATATGGGTATTCATCATGTATACATGTGTAGCGAACTGAACAAAAAACTCTGAACACTCTCGGTAAGATAGATGTACCGTTACACCCTCTACTAATAACCATATTAACCCCAGCAATACCCTAGCAACCATCAAAACCAAGCCAAAATTCTCATCACAAGTAAGAAACCACCTAGCAACACCTTAGAAACCACTCAGAATAGCCTAGCAACCACTTAAAAACACCCTAGCAAACCATTCAAGACACGGTTAACAAACCTAGCAATCCTAACCCTAAACTAAACCCTTACAAAAATATTGCAGAAGAAACCACCCTAACAACACCCTGGCAACCATGTACATCATCCTAGTGAGCACTAGTACAAACTACTGTATAAAAACTAAAGAAACAAACTACCTTTGCAACCACATAGCAATCACTCATAACAGCTAGAAAATGCATATTGGTATCAGCGAGCTATAAAATGTTCAAAATACCACCCTAGCAACCACTCAGAACAGCTACAAAATGCATTCTTTTGTCAGCAACAACTCGAAAAACCCTAGCAACCACTCATAAAAGCTACAAAATGCATTATTTTGTCGGCAACCACCTAAAACACCCTAGCAACCACTCATAACAACTATTAAAAGCACTATTTTGTCAGCAACCACCTAAAACACCCTAGCAACCACTCATAACAACTATAAAATGCACTATTTTGTCAGCAACCACCTAAAACACCCTAGCAACCACTCAGAACAGCTACAAAATGCATTCTTTTGTCAGCAACAACTCGAAAAACCCTAGCAACACCCTAGCAACCACTCAGAACAGCTACAAAATGCATTATTTTGTCAGCAACAACTCGAAAAACCCTAGCAACACCCTAGCAACCACTCATAAAAGCTACAAAATGCATTATTTTGTCGGCAACCACCTAAAACACCCTAGCAACCATTCGTAAAAGCTACAAAATGCATTATTTTGTCAGCAACAACTCAAAAAAGCCTAGCAACACCCTAGCAACCACTCATAAAAGCTACAAAATGCATTATTTTGTCAGCAACAAATCAAAAAACCCTAGCAACACCCTAGCAACCACTGCATTATTTTGTCAGCAACAATTTTGAAAACCCTAGCAACCACTCATAAAGGCTACAAAATGATTTTAACAACCACTTGGAAAGCCCTAGCAACAGCCTAGCAACCACTCAGAACAGCTACAGAATGCATTCTTTTGTCAACAACCACCTAGAACATCACTAAATTGTGAAATTATGCATAACAAACCTTTACTACGCTTGAAATCAAAAACTGACTTTATGAAGGGGGACTTTAGTCACATGTCCATCTGTCTCGTATGGAGCATGAGCTGATGTCATCGTCCAGCGCACAGCTGTCACTTCTTCACTACACGGACTCGTATTTATAGCAGCCGCATCACAGCGGCCGGCCGTGTGTCTGCGCACAGCTGCTCTGTACAAATGGGGGGTGATGCAGAGCCACACGCCTGGACTTAGGTGCGTCCAGGAGTCAGCGGGGCCCAGCAGGCCTTCGAGGGTCCCTGGCATGTGGCGCGGGGAAAGAGGAGCCGCCTCGGAAGTCACGGCTGTGACCTTTTACAGTAAAACACTCGTGATGAAAGTCTGGACAGCTGCAGAGAAGCACAGACAAAAGAACAGGAGGAGTGTCAAGAACATCTAATTGCTTTTCCATCTCCACAGCATGCATTAAGACTCCTGCCCTCTGTATCACCATCTATATTAAAAGATCACCTCATCATTTACTCACCTCTGCGGAGATGCTGAAGTCAGTGTCAATCTTCCACACAAGTATGAAACCAAAGACACTTTTTAAAGCTTCAAAAAGAATGCCAACGTATCGAACAACAGCTCATACAACTAGTCTGCTTTATTCAGTGTTGTCTTTTTGTTAGCAAATGTGCATCATTTAGAATTACAGGCAGGCGTTTGATTTGCAGCCAAACTCTCAATATCCCAGGTTTAAGAGCTGCACGTTAAGTGTAGTAAGAGCATTAAAGAAATGCAATATCTGTTTAATTACTCATGAAAGTAACACAGAGGAAACATTTTGACCCCTGTGCAGTAAAGGCGCCCTTTCTTTAATCTAGTGTTAGGTTTAGCGGAGAATTGATCAAACGTGCAGTAAAGACTTTTGTCACAAAAGACTTCTACTTTAAATAAATGCTGTTCTTTTGAACTTTCAATTCGTTTCCAGTTTACCCAGAAGTCCATCAGGAGCATCACGCTTCCAGTATCGTTTAAAGTCAGACTGATTGTTCCATTGACTTTAAACAACTTCTACAGACTTTTCATTCTAAAAGAGAAAGGGCCATTATTAAGAAGTTGTAAAGTATCTGCTAAATGTACAAGTACTGTGAGAAGTCTTGGTTAACCCAAGATATCCGGAGAGATTTATATAACAAAAATAAAACAAGTAGATCAAATAGAAAAAGCTAATTAGAGAACTTTTGGTTTTTAGGATTAAAGTTTTGCTGAGACCGTGAATGCAGTCCTGATAGACAGATGTTCAGTGAGAAATTACTGAAGTATTGCATGCAGGTGCTGCCCTCTAGTGACGAAACCTGACCACACCAGACATCAGCAATGAGAGATTATAACACGCATGTGTATATAATACGCATTCACACACACAGAAGTCACCATTTCAAGTGGATCATAAAAGTGCAAAATTGTCCTATAACAAGAATGGGTATCGTTTTAGTCTTAGGACAACTTTGATGAAAGGTTGATGTGCATGCATCCATTAGTCCAACGTAAAATAAAAAGTCCCAAACATGATAATTATGAAAGTATTACGGTCAAGTATTTATTTCAATAATCACAGGAGTATGTACATAAAAGGGAAATGCAAGCATATATAAAATAGTAATCTCATTTACATTTAATCTGAAATGCATTAAAAATCTTGTCTGTCG
Source organism: Enteromius viviparus (assembly GCA_032353835.1). Lineage (NCBI taxonomy): Eukaryota > Metazoa > Chordata > Actinopteri > Cypriniformes > Cyprinidae > Enteromius > Enteromius viviparus. The sequence continues at coordinate 11,636 of JAUCNO010049004.1, read as the reverse complement.
TAACGTCATCAGTCGTCTGTTCTGATCTCTGCTATCAGGATGAACAGCCACAGCAGAGGACACGCTCATAACGCTCGCTGTAACTGAGACAGAGAACAAACAGATTTCAGAAGAAACACAGACCATCACACCAGCAGGAAACCAGTTATCTCCTACAGTAAAGTTAAGCATCACAAACCCAAAACAAAACATCCCCAAGAAATACACCAACATTTGCTGACAGTGTGTTCAACACCAGGCCATCTCAGAGTGTGCATCTTTATCAGGTTTAGAGAAATGGGTCTTAATGGATGTGAATGGGTGCCGTCAGATTGAGATTCTGATAAAAACCTCAGAATAATCCACAGCACTCCAGTCCATCATGGAGATGATAAAAGATCAAACTAATCCAGCATTAAGATGATTTTAAATCAAATATGAGTCTATAATCTCTTCCTCATTCTGACGGCACCCATTCACATCCATTGCCGAGACACTGATGCAAAGGCAAACTCATTCTAATCTTGAGGACATTTTCACTTCAGGGTGAAATATTCCTTTAAAAGGAACTCAAAAGTGGCGTGTAGTGCGGAGGACTCACTCGGTGACGGTGCACAAGGAGCAGCAGTGGTTGGAGCAGACGGTACACTGCTGGATACACGCCGCACATGTGTGACGCTCACACTGAGAGCACGGCTTCCTCGAACCCGAGAGTCTCTGACACACACAACACACTGAAGGAGCTGCGGCACAACCTGAGACGACAGAGAGACTCAACATAAAACATCCTCAGAGCAAAGTCATTCAGCATCATGTAAAAATTGTTATTTGGAGTGATTTTGCTAGTTTTTTCCAAGAATATACAGTAAAATGTCTTAAATAAGTACAGCGATAGTCAGGGTCACACTTACGATCGATTTCACTTTACACAAATACATATATATGCATCGTTTTATATTAATATTAAATATTAATAAGTTATACACAAACAAATAAAACCTTTATATTAATATTTGTAATAATTAATGCACATTACAAACTTACGTAGAAATGTAAACCATTTTCAAACATTAAAAAAATAAATGTATATAAAAAAGTTAAAATATTCAGAAGTATAAAGGAGATACTGAGAACAGCTTTACATGCATGTAATAATTTACACCACTGCACATCACTTCTGTCTCATTAAGTTGCATTCTCTGTATCTCACACACAAACATGAGCGCACCGACAAATGTTTTATGCCTTAAAACAAGAAATTTCAAAACAATTTTCAGAGGGGAAAAAACGATATTGTAAGAATAGTAATAACTGTCTAGTGTAAAGGTAGCATAACAGATGTGTAAACTGAAAACTCTGAACTTTATTCAAAATAATTAGCACTGATTCATTGTGTAGGATAGATCTTTCTCTGTGCAGTGGCTCAGGATGAGGTTTAGAGTATAAACGATGAACAAGCTGAAAAAAATTATTTAATTTTGATAAAACTGATCTCGAACTCAAGGTATCGTATAGATGCAGCCCCAAGCACAAACGAGTCTGATTTGACACTGAGGGGATGACACCTGGCTCTGGACTCACCTGCGGCAGCAGCAGTGACTCTCTGCAAGCGTCCATCCAGCCCGATGAGCGTCTGTCCCTTGAGAAGTGTCTGATGTCCAGGAGCCACGGACTCAGCCGTCTGATCAGACACCAGCTCGTCTGATGCCTTCTCTGCCCCGTCCGCCTTCCAGATTCGACCCATCACAGCTTTGGTCCCATTAAACAGCAGGTTTTTAGTCTTTTCTAATTAAAAGAAAAACACAAATCACATGGGGAGGAGTAATCAGGACAAAATCCCCCAGAAAATATTCAGCAATATTTAAAACTGACTTTCTGGTACTATGAAACAAAAATAAAATAAAAACTACACAAACAAGTTACTACAAAAAGTTACTTTTATATTTAATTGACCTGTTAGCAAGACGAAAAGATTTAAATGGTCTAAAATAAATAAACACACAAAAAGTGATATATTATTGTTGTGTGACGTAATCTCAGCAGCAGAAGTCAATCAGGAACGGATTTAACGACACGCTGGAATTAAACTAACAAACACCGACTAATTATCGTTGATTTAATTGATAACTTAAAATCATTATTAATTGGATACAGTAAATAATATTAGCATTACGTGTCATTGATTATAAGTAACGTTAATAGTTTTAATAATAAATCCTTCATGATACTGTTTAAACTCGAACGCTGTTATAATAAACATGTTTTTACAGTCTATGGTTTTTACTCACCATAAATCTCTTGTCTGTATTTGAGTCCAAAAACTCCGCAGTTGTTGATCTCTTTCTGACCAACATGGACTTTATACTGCGACGAGAAGCTCTCGCTGAACGGATAAGAGCGCTTGGGCATTTTAAAAACGACTAGTTATAAAACACGACAACTGAAGCGACGGAGAACGAAAAATAAAGCAGTTACAAACAAACAAACAGCGCGAACGTGCAGGAAGAAAAACACGCGTTCGCGCTTTAAGGACTCCGCTTCTTCTTCACCCGCTGCGCGCGGAAAGATGCGAGAACGCGCTCAGCGCCCCCCGCAGGTCATCAGGAGAAACACATCAACTGCTGCTTATGACTAAAATATTGCATATATTCACTTTCAGCTAAAAAAGGTATGCCAAATAAAAGCATGGATGCAAATTTGACAAATATGGGCTTTTCAATACTTACTTGATATTTTGTATCGAATGCAATGACATTTAAGAATTTCTACATGTGATTTATGTAATATCTGGGTGCAAAACCAATGAATTAACTTTCTTTTAATTATTTAAAAGTTTATTTACATCCCCGTCTATTATTTGACTTGACCTTTACCTAATACCTGTAGTGTACGTTTTGTATATGTGATGTGTGATATTTGAGGGCACTGTAAAATAAAACAAAATAAATAAAATAATAAATAGTAAAAATAAAATAAATAATGTAAATAATAATAATTTAAAAACTAATAAATAATACACATTAAAAAGAATAAATAAAATAATAATACTTAATAATATAAAGAAAATAAATGCAAATAAAGTAATAAATAATACATTATTTTATAGTAATAATAAAAATAATAAAATTAAACAGTATAAGCAAATAAAATAATAATACTAATTTAATAAATAATTATTAATAGTACAAATAAAAGTGTAAATAAAAATATTACATTAATAATAAATTGTGAGATGAGAAATAAGATGTGAAAATAAAATATTAAGTAATCATAATTTTTTAAATATTATTAAAAATATATTCTAAATAATAATACTAAGTAATATTTAACAGCATACATAAATAATGTAAAAAAAATAATATATATATATATATATATATATATAAATATATAAAACATTTTAAAAAGTTTAATTCCACCGACTTTCTGATTATTTGACTGGCTTGTGGATGGGAGTTTTTCTAGTCAGTCTGTGATTGTGAAGACCCTACGGTTCCTCTGGGAGCAGATCATCTTGGCATAGATTAGAGGAACACAGTGTTCTCTGTCCCAATCTATTTCTGACGCAGCTAACGGTGCATCTAACCTAATTATATCTGACATCAGACGAAACGCTGGGAAACAAGCCTGCTCGATCTGTGCAGCACAAAGGAAAAACTCTTTTAATGGAGAGACATTCATTCATGATCTTATTCTATGGGCAGAGAATGAAATGCACACAACCAAAAGAAGGAAATAAGCACAGTCTGAGGGGGTTTGCTTTATGAGTGCAGTTCAACAAAACATTTGAATCCCAAAAACTCAACATTAACAATAGCGCCACTTTTTAAGATCGATGGATGATGACCAATACATGATGCTTCTAATGCCTGGACATTCAGAGGTGATCTTCCATCAAGTTAAGAGAGGTTAAAGAATGCCAACCAGTACCATTGGGAGGATTGTGGGTAGGAATCTAGAACATCTGGATCATGCATTCCCTGGATTTTCCTACGCCGACCCATTTAACTGCAGAAAAGAGACGCAAGCGTGAGTTTATCCGACAGGAGGGTGTTATAATGCACTTCATCAGCGTGAAGGACTTACTAGGAACACCGATGTGATTCTCCACAAAGCGAATGTAGTTCTGAGCTTTAGGAGGAAGATCGTTCCACTTCCTGGCAGCTGATGTGTCCGTCTTCCATCCCGGAAACGTCTCGTATTCAACCTCCACCTTATGCAGAACCTCCATGTTGGCTGAAAGTGGAGAGATTTACAGAAATATACATAAATGAAATAAAATAAAACTAATGCTCAGATAGTTACCAATAATTTCTTATAAGCTAAATTATAAAAAAAAAAGAGAAGAAAAATGACAAAAATACACAAAACATTTTTTAATAATAATAATAATAAACTTTATTTTGCATAGCACCATTAAAAGTTGTATCTCAAAGCTATGGAGGGCCAAATTATTAAAAATTAAATAATTAAATAAAGATTTTATTTAAATAATATTTAATATTAAATATTTAAATAAATCAAATATATAAAATAAACACAGCAATGCATAAATATATATTAATTAATTAATTTATTTAATCATTTATATGTATTTAATTATCTGTGTATTTATTTATGAATTAAATTATTTATTGAATAAATATGTAATTAATGAATAAATGAGTGAATGAATAAGTAAATTTCTACATAAATAAATAATTTATTAAATAAATACATGAATAAACAGAAATAAATAAATTATTAAATATTTATAGATTTATTTATGCATTTCTCTAATTATTTATGTTTAATTATTTAATTATGTAATTAACAATTTATTCATATATTTCAATATTCATAATTGCATATATTCATAATTTTGATTAATAAATGTGTTTCATTTCAAACTCAAACTAATTCAAATGTGAATAGTTAGTAGTGTCACTACTTTTATTTAGTCACTTTCCAACACTAACACTTCTAGGAATGGTTTTACCTGGGAAATATGGGACTCTCTTTCCGTTGATCTTATAAGCAACACCCACTTTAATTTCATCCAAAACATCCAGGATGTCCAGTTTAGTCAAAGCAATGCTGAAGAGAGATACAAAACAATGCAATCAATATAATCTGTGCAGTACAACTAGGTCATGTGACAATAATGTGGCATGCTATTGTTTATTGTATATTAATTGTTGCATAATGTATAAAGTATTAAAAATAATATTTAGTATAGTTCAGTATTTCATTATTTCACATTACACTCATATACAGAAGCGAAGCGCTCACGCAGTGAATCCGTTGATCATATGAGCGTATTTGAGAATAACCAAATCCAGCCAACCACAGCGTCTCTTTCTGCCTGTGGTCACGCCCACCTCGTGACCTCTGGTCTGCAGCAGCTCGCCCACCGCCTGAGGAGAGAGAGAGAGAGATGAATACCTTTATCAATAAATCAGTTCATACCATCTATTACTATATAGATAATTTCATTAATATTAATATTTATTAATATCTATTAATATTTTGATATATATATATATTAATCATAAATATGAAAAAATATTACGAATAAAAGGAAAATATATATTTATATTCATATTTTTATTTACATTTTTCTAGGGATATCAAATGATTAACTGGAATTATTTTAGTATATTGGGTTAAACTAATCGGAAATAAAAAAAGAATCCCTGAAATATGATCATTTTACTTTTTTTAAATAATTAGTTTGACTTTTCATGGTTTCACTAAATAATAATGAAAAATATTGCCTTGGCAACTATCTGAAATATAATAACGTTAATGAATAATTTATGTTTTATTGTATCTGTTAAATTGTATTTTTTATATTGAGTTCAACAAAATAAAAATAAAATAAATAAACAAATAAATTGTTATGGCTTTAGTTTGAACTATTTCTGTTAATCAAGTGAAACGACATGCTCATTAAACGCTAACTAGATCAATATGTGTACGTCGGACTCACATTGAGTTGTTCTGTGGGAAAGGCCCCGATCCCGACTCGAGTGGTGTAAGCCTTGGACACTCCGTACACGTCTCCGATGTTCGCCGGCGGGATCCCGAGGCCGGTGCAAACGCCTCCCACCGTGCAGTTAGACGACGTCACGAACGGGTACGTTCCTGCAGAGAAGACAAACCAGCGTTTCACAGTGCTTACTGGAGACGCGAACCGCTTCAAACGACTCCGTTAGAGTTGGTTCACTAAGAAGATTCAGTTAAATAGAACGATTCGCTGTGAAGCGGACATCACTACTGCCCTGACCCTTGTCTGTTTATTGCTGCTGACTTGAAGTTGGCGCACGTTGCTGCTTCCCAGTTTGTATGAGACGTCACAGCGGTAGGTCACGCAAGTTTTTGCAGTCACTCAATTAGGGCTGTATTTAGTTTAACAGATACATTCAAACGAAATAATTGTGTAATTGTGACTGAAATCCATTCTTTAATGCACACTCCTGATGTTTCCTTGAGTATTTTTGTTTTCTCTCTCTCAGTGTCGTGCATTGCTGCCGCACGCTGAATTATATGCTGCACGAGTTATCATCTGCGTTCATTTGTGTTCTCCAGATACATGCTTTATTGTTATATGTTCTCAAAATTAGCTTTTGTAAAAGTATATTGCCCAGTTTGTATGAGACGTCACAGCGCGTTGTGCTTTACACACAAAAAAATGCATGTGTCATTAGTATGAGGGGAAAAAAATATATCGGGCTGGGACATTAAATATCTTAATGCCTGTCGGGTTCGGTTCGGGTTCGGTTACTGCTCTGTCGGACGCTGGCCGGGCTCGGACAGAAAAATTTGGCCCGATCCGCACTCTAATGCCTATCACACAGACAAAGGCCACTCCCACTGTAGTTGATTGACAGCAGCATGCAAGACAAGCAAGACTCCTTAGAGATTGAGGTGTTTTGTTGTTGAATGTATTAATGAACATAGCAGTAGTCATTTACTCCCAACATCTTAGTGACTGAAGATGCAGAGGATTAACGTTATGTTGGGTTCTGAAGGGAAACACACCCTTGATCAACCAGAATGCGTTTATGTTCGCGAGAATCATTCATGATCCAGCCTCACCTACAGAAGCAGTGAGTATAATGTCTTAATGAATCTTTGTAATTCACCTTTCCAAATAATGTGCTAATTAGCAAGTTTCACTATGAATGCTGCTAAAAAGGGATCCTCTGAGAGCGCCTCGGAAAAGAGGGGCGGAGTCAGCGGAGCTCGTGAAGATTTAAAGGGGAAGTACACAGAACAGAATGATTTCTAAAGAGCTGTTTTTGACAGGTGAAAATTAGTGTTTTTTACACTATCTTTGAGAAATTTTGAAAGCAATCTATATTACAAACTTTCCATTAAGACCCTAAAGAATCATATTAGCTTGTGGAAAATTGGTTTTGTATGACTCCTTTAAGAGAACCAATTCATTTAATTTTTACTTGTGCGGGTTACTTGATTCATTAAAATGACCTATTAGTTTGACCGATGAGAGTCATTTCCTCATGAATCAGATATCATACAGTATATGGTGCTTTTCGTTTTTCTGTGTAAATGTAACACCCCCCAACTCTTCTGATATATTAAGTTTCTGTCATCTACCTTGGTTTAGTTCCTATTTGCCCATATTTGGTTCTGTTCCTGTTCTCATTAGTTTGTTATCTCATTATTGACCCTTATCTACCCTACTTTAGCTCTAGCCTGTTCAGTTCTCCCTCATCCGGTATTGATTGCTGTTTCCTCTGGAATTGTCGTATTGGAATAAATATATATATATATATCTGTTGATGGATTTGTTTTCATCGTCTGCCTTGTAGCACATGTGACAATAAAGTTTGTCTGTTTATTTTTAACTCACACCAGATGCTCGATTCATTAAAAGAACCGATTATTTGACCTATAATAATCATTTGTTTGTCAGTCAGATGTGGTGCTGTTTGTTTCAGCATGTAATAGATTTTTATTATTATTAATATTTGTGCCAGTAAGCAACATCCTAGCAACCACCCAGCAAAATTCAGACACCACGGCGCTCATATTTTCTCTAGAGGTAATCTTTCTCTCCCTCTGATGTCACATCGTGTCACCATCACCTCACAGCTCTAGCAATAAACTGTCTTGCACTCTGACTCATTCATGTTCTTCTCCATTCACTCAACCCCTCCCTCGCTCTTTCTCTAGATCCCTTTATTTGTTTCTGACTTTGTACTCTTCAGGGACTTCCTGTAAGACAGAAGGCGGAGCAGATAAGTGTGAAACAGCCATTGGCACAGCGTGGACTGAAACCCCACATTAAGCACGTTCCACAAACCCCAGCAAAAATCCAAGGAGAGGAGCATATTAAAAGAACAGCTGAAAGTGGACTTTATCTTCTCCAGCGCCTCATGGATGGCTCTCGTCGAAAGGTGTTAAATTACAGCAGCAAAAGAAATCCTTCATTTCCCTACTTGGACACCGCAGAGCTTCAGCTGCCATAACTGCTGTTCCAGCACCTGTTGACCGAAGCCCTGCTCCTTCAGGAAAAGCTTCAGTGACACTTCATACCCTGATAGAACCACCATGTAATGCACAGTTATGCAACCGCTGTTGAGAATCAATCATGTGTCAGGCAGGAACTCATGCCTTCGGCCATGTGGGCACTACTCCATTCCAGTATGATTTATCAATCAACCCCTTACCGAAAACACCAACCAAATGTCTAGTAAAGGCATGAAAATGAATGCTAGTTCATCTTAAATATTAAGTAAAGCAAGCAAAAGCATACAGTACTCAAACTAAAAGGTGCAAGTTTATTCTTAACACCTGCATTTATCATTCAACGCAAAGTAATGTGGAATATAAACGCCACTCGTTTTAGATAGTCCACATATTAAAAGCAACACGCGATGAATGAAGCAACGCCTGTAATAGATAGTAAGTTATTGAGCGCGCATTAAACATTTCTACCCACCGTGTAAGTGGCCGCGCGCGTGAAGCATCCACAGCGCACCTCGAGTCCGCTCGCGCGAGTCATATTTCCACGCTGCTGCTGAATTTAATGTCGCTGGGTTCACAAAGCGTGTTCGTGGGGTTCGAGGGCAGAGGCGGTGGTGGGTTTCAGGGCGTGATTCATGGTCACGAGGAGCACCAGGATGCTCGAGGGAATTGTGTTCTTTACACGCCCACTCCACGCGAATCACGCGAGCGCGCATCATCGAAACACTTTACATACTGTAAACGTGTTTGTTAGCTATAGATGTTACATTCATACTTAATTACGAATGCATTAACACACATAGCGTTTTTAAGTTGCTTCACAAAAAAATTACATATCAAGTGCAGTGTCATGCATGTGAGCTGTTGAGTGACGCAGCAGTGACGTTATAATACGTTTGAAAAAAATAATACAGGATTAAATCGTGTTGTTTGAACTGAGCACGTCGTGTGTGGAACGTGGTGCAAAACAAAAAAGAAACCCACACAAAAGATCACTTCAAGCTCATAAACAGGAAATCACTTCACTGTCTTGTGACCATGTGACTGAGCCACTGCAGAAAATAGAAACTCTGAAGTTAAACAGGAAAGTGTTTGTTACTATTAACATAATTATGAACGTTTAAGGGAACACTACACACTGATGAACTATTTATATATATCACATGAGTTTTTTCAACCCTCTAACTTCACAACAATAAACATACTCAAAAACAAAAATAAAGAACTCTTTTAACAACACAGTTTGCACCTGGTGCCTTGATGTACTTCTAGTGCCTTGACAGAACCTGAACCCTGGGAATGCTGAGGGGTAAAGGGTGCAAATGTGTGCCTGAGTATATCTTTAGGTCACTGTGACCCCAAAGTTGGAACATCCTGTCCTTGTCATCTCAGACAGCTCCTCTGCCTTCTTCTTACTTCTTCACATGTACACTACGTTGCCCAACCAACGTTTACATAGACAGCAAAAGAAAATACTTACATATAATTTTGTAATGCATTATCAAGTATAAAACCAAAGTGATGGGGCGATTTCTCAACTTCTGCAAAATATTGTTGAAGAAATCACCTGTGGTCTGAATATCAGCAAGAAAAACATTGTGTTCTAAGAACGTTGCCATTAAGTTATGAAAAAGTTATTTGTTTTTTCCAGATATCAAGGTAACATTACTTTTAATGTTCTGAAACAAGTAGTAACAACAAAATGTCAGACAAACGTCCAACTAAAATGTTTCAGGAGAAAAGAAATATGTTACTAGAAGAATGCATGTTAATAGCCTACCTTTTATAAAATCTTTTTGTATTGTTGCTGCTTGCCATGTTACTTTAAATGAAAAAAAATCCAGGTAATTTAAAAATGTGGTAATGACTAAATTAACCTGTTTTATTCAATTGAAAATGTAATATGCCTGAATGAGCTTGGGCTGTGTGAGAACAGCGATTTCAGAATGGAAATCATGTAGAAACTCCCTCGAGGTAGAAACCAGCATCAAGGTAACAATAGTACATTCGCACTTTACATTCTTATAATGAAACTGAAACTGCTTCCATTTATTGGCTCATGTCTAAAAACATTGCGTTTTCGTATAAATGCGTCTTTCAGAACTAAGGAAATGCGAGCATTGTGATCAGTATCCATGGAAAACCAACACTGTCTAATGATTTGGGCGGATCGAATGAATGAAACGTGCAAGAACCAATTGTTCTTAAGACGCGGAAGTCTGTTTGAGCGCGAATTGTGCTTGATGGTGTTGTGCAACTTTACTGCGCACCTATAAACTTATTCTAGTGCAGATAAACTTTATCTTTTTACAACGAGGATCATCGGGTTGACGAAATCATAATGAAATCGATCATTATTAATTGTTTTTGACCGTGCATTGCAATAGACATTGAAATAAACACATTGAATAATATGTAATATAATATTCAATGCACAGCATGAATACTCCAAACGCAATAGGCGTTCGTGCTAATAGCTGTGCAACAAACTTAAAAGCAACGCGACATGCTGTTGCTCATGCATCACTCTGTCCATTCGCTGGCAATTTCTTTATAATGAAAAAAGTTATATTTATTATAAGGGTGATGTTGCATAATGATTTCGCGCACATCTTTGAGCAGCGCGCGCCACCCCAGCATCGGTCCTCAATATTAGCTACTTCCCAATACTGTCAAAGTAGCGCGACTTACCGCAGGCGACACGGAGTCTCTTCATAACCGTCCATAGTTTATGTGCACTTGGCCATCAAGAGCAAATTCTTCATCGCATTCAATTATTCGCAGCCGAGCCGAACTTGTTTTTCAGATTTTTTGGCGTCCTTTTATTCCGTCCGGACATCACATAAAATCAAATATGTCATTTCCAGAGAATTGCGAGCGCATTCCCTGACAGCGCAACATGTTCAGCATGAGCAGGTACACTCCCATGACCGTCAGCGAATATACGAAAACTACTATGACGAAGACTTCTGTTTGAATATTAAAAAGCTGACCCTCTCTCATTGGATGACAGCAACACGACGTCTGCGTTACCTAATCAATATTCATGAGCCAAGCATTCACCTTTACACTGTAAGAAAAGAAGCACAATCCTGTCACTGGGGCTGTATCCAGTGTTGGGCAAGCTACTTAGAAAATGTAGTGAGCTAAGCTATCAGTTACAATACATTAAATGTAGCTTA
>JAUCNO010049003.1:0-10907 GCA_032353835.1 Enteromius viviparus | reverse complement strand
CCCCCCCCCCCCCCCCCCCCCCCCCCCCCAGAGAGAGAGAGAGACTATATATATATATATACATATATATGTTTTTTATATTGTAATAGATTAAAATGTATATAAAATTATTAATTTAATATAATTATATATATATATATATATATATGTGTGTGTGTGTGTGTGTGTGTGTAAATTTCATATTCACATATTGGATTAAACCTTAAAATTAAAAATGTTTGTTGACGTTAAAGGCCGGGAATGAACCCAAGCATTGTGTCACCCAGATGATGTGTTAGTGTGTGTGAATGGGCACAGTCAGCTCAAAGAGCTAGTCACCATGTTTATATTTGTGTTGATTTGTGTGTGTATGAGTGTGTGTGTGTGTGTGTGTGTGCACGTGTTTATGTCTCACCCGTCCTTAGAGAGGTGAAATCTGAAGAAATCATTTGCTGCCAGTTTGATGGCTTTTTCAGGAGTGACGAGAGTTAAGTTCACTGCCGCACCTGAGAGAGAGAGAGAGAGAGAGAGAGAGAGAGAGAGAGAGAGACAAACATACTTTCTCAATGACATCACTCACAAATCAGCTATTTGTTGACAATTAACCAGATAAACGTACCTCTGTACATGCCGAAGTATCCTTCTGACCGGATGGTCTTAATAAGGCAGTCTGACCTGCAGAGCACAGCACACACATCAGACACAAGTCACACTAATGAACTGAATCTTGTCTATGACTGAACGCTCACATGCTGGTATAGAGGCGTGATCCATTCTGCTGGTTCTGAAGACGCGTTTTGGCCAGATCGATGGGAAACACGCAGGTCACGCCGATCAGTCCCGCCACTCCGCCATTTATTAGCTTGGCAGGCAAACTGCATCAAAGCATGAACACATACTGTACATTAAAGTGTGATTGGGTTTTAGGCGTTTTCTTGTGTTCTGGGGTCAAAAGAGGTCAACAAGTCACAGTCTGAACTCACCTGATCTGTTTGTCAGCCATTTATCTGGTTCCCTGTACTTCTTCAGTGTGTGTGTTTAAGGCGTCAGAGTGCACGTCTTTGCACTTTGAGTGTTTTTGGATTTCAGATGATTCAGCGTCCTCTGGCAGATCTCTGAAAGGCACACACACACACACAGATTGAGAGGATATTAGTGTGTTTGTGATACAGGTGTCAGATTCCTCACACTGGACTCGCTCTTTCCTTTCCTTCTCCATCTGCTCCTCTCTCCTCATCTCTCCATTTCTTATTTTCACTCTTAGCACATTTTGCCATTTGCACAGGAAGTTTAAAATAGTTCCCTCAACTCACACTGTCTGATTCACCACACACACACACACACACACACAGAGGTTGGTGTCAGCTCTATTTTAAACTCTTGAAACCATATTTGAAAGTATTTTACTTATGTGAAATTTCAGACTGAAACTGGATGCTCAACAAAATGAAATGTAGTGCAAGATCCACTGGGAATAAACGGGGCGGTGATAAAGAAAAAACTAAGAGGCCAGAGTGACGCTAGATGAGAAAACCAAGTCTTTTCAGAGGAAATCAGGAAGATAAACATTGAGTAAAATGCACATATTGTTCACAATAAGACCAGAAAAATGCTATGCATGTTGATTATTAGGAAACTAATGAAAAAAAAGAAACTGAAATGCTTTAACAAATAACTGAAATAAACTAAATTATTATTATTAAAATAATTACAAAATATGAATTCTTAAAAAAATTAATAATAGAAATAATTAAATATTATAGTAATATAGAATATTAATGTTAATATTAAAACCTTAAATATTTAACTCTTTGTGATATTGCAGCCATTTGCTAAAATCATTTAAGTTCTTTTTTTCCTCATTAATGTGCACACAACACCACATATTGACAGAAAAACACAGAATTGTTGACATTTTTGCAGATCTATTACATTTTTTATTTTTTTTATTTAAAAAATCAGCAAAAATGTCAACAATTCTGTATATTTCTGCTTCTGACATATAGACTTTTTAAACAAAACTGATTTTTTTGTGCTCTACGTAAACAATATTAATATTTAATAGCAATGTTACAATTAATTGTGATTAATCACATTCAAAATAAAAAGTTATTGATTACATCTCATATAAAATAAATTAAAGCTATATAGAAATATTTGAACCAATAAAGTAACAAAAGCTATTGTTTACATAATATATGCATGTTTATTGTGTTAATTTATTATATTTATGCATAGCTACACACAGATTTGAAAATATTTACATTAATATATTTTATATGACATATTTTATATGTAAACAAAACATATTTGTTCTAAATATATACATGCTTGTATTTATTTTTACATAATAAATATCCACAGCACACACATGTGTGTAATATTACATAAACAAAACCTTTTTTGGATGCGATTAATAATTATTAACAAGATTAATAATCTTAGTAAATATAAATATTAGATTAACTAATTAATCAGAACTAATTAATTTAGTAAATTAGATTTACTAAAATAAGAAATATATACAGTATATGTTACACAAACATACATTAAAGTGAATAATTAATAATGAGATGTTTGTATGAAACTGGTCCTGATGGAAAGTGCTCACTTTAAAATGTAGAATTAAAGCTACAAGAATTATGCCATGATCTCCATTAAACATAAGCCATATTCATGACGCTCATGTAATCTTAATGATAAGCAGGCAGAAGGTCAGGAGCTGTTTGTGTGTGCTTCCTGCTAATCATATGTGGAATTTGAACGACTTGAAGACAGTCATTCTTTCTCTCTCTTTCCTCCCCTCTGTTCGGCCAATCAGCACGTCTCTCACGCTCTGTCCCCTCCCTCTCTTCCTCCTGATTTCTGCTGACTGGACTGGACTCTTCTACCTTCAATTCTGCATTTTCACGGCCTGGTTTCCTCTTTTTCTTTACTCACAGAGAGTGAACGCTCTCGAGAGATAGCTTATAGCTCTAAAGATCAGCAATAACTAACACAAAGCAGCCCCAGACCCACTGGACCTTTTGTTTTTCATCCTACTCTCAGCATCTTTCTCTTCATCCCAGAGAATATCAGGTCTGTTTTGACTGGCACAGTGTTGCTGATATCAGTGAACGTCTTTCACAAGGTCTCTGAGACTCAGGAAGGTCAAGGAACAATGAAAATACTCTGTAATCTCACACCAGTGTCCCAGTGTTTCCAGATTGTGCTTGGATTTGTGTCATAAATTCTCTGACATTTCTCATCACGTTCATAGAGCAAAAGATCTGAGCAGCTATCCACATTTCAGCTCGTCAAACTACAACCGAAGCTGAAATGATCAAGTAAATGAAATAAAGCAGAAATAAAATATATTATATGTGACCCTGGAGATTTACAACTATTTGAACACCTGGAATCTAAATATTAAATAAATCTAAATATTGATTAAAAAAATCACCTTTAAATTGGTCCAAATTAAGTTCTTAGCAATGCATATTACTAATAAAAAATATAAAGTTTTAATGTTTTTTGGTAGGAAATTTACTAAACATATTTATGGAACATGATCTTTACTAAATATCCTAATGTTTTTTTTTTTTGGCATAAAAGAAAAATTAATAAATTTGACTTTTGGTTTTGTGCTCCAGGGTCACATATATTTAGATAATTTAAATAAAGTATTAAAAAAAACTTTCAAGAAACTAAATGTAAATGTCTAGATATAGGAAATGTTGCTGAAATAAAGACGTGTACTATTTAAAAAATAATAATAAACTGAAATAAATTAAAGTCAAATAATAAATAATAATTAAACAAAAAAACAATTAATAAAGCAAAAAAGTATGCAACAAAATTACAAAAATGTAAGGGGAAAACTAAAATAAAAATAATGATATACTATATATTTAAAAATCAGTAATTTAAATAAAATACTATATAAATATTAGATTAGATAAAAAGTTTTAAATATTGACTTGGCAAAAAAATAAGTACTAAAATTGCTAAAATAATTACTTTTTACTATAGTAAAATAATTACTAATATAATTTGAAATAAATTTAAGCTAAACAGAAATATACAGCTCCCAAAAAAAATAAGAGACCACTGCAATTTCCTCCTTAATCAGTATCTCTCTGAGTATGTCTTTGTTAAATTTCTGTTTATTGAGGTACTTAATTGGTGAGCAGCTGAATCCAATTGTATTTAATGGGAAAAGTATAAAAAGCACTGCTGTAATCAACACTATCCTCTTGCAGGGTGACCAGTTGGATGATATAAATGCTGAAGTCTCTCAAAAGTACTTTGGGTAAAAATAAAACACTAAATATGCCAAAAACAGTAAAAATAAAAAATATATATTTAATTCAAATAAAGACTATAATGTCTACTGAGACTATAATGAGACCTTCCTGACTGTTTAGCTTTCAGTTTCAGTCCAGAGAGGAACAGAAGAAGCTGAGAATGATGTTTTTGTATTAGCAGTGGTTTAGTCTCGTGACAAATAGAGAAGACTGAAGACCAGATGCCTGACTCAAATCAGCCTCAGACGTCTACAGACTAAACAGCATACTGTAACTGACCCGGTTCTCCTTCTACTACAGCTTTCACGCTTTAAAGACATTTAATGGCACTGAGGAGAAATTAATGTCAATGAGCACCAGAAAATACATTTTAAAACCACTCTCATCCCAATTTAAGTCCAGAAATCATCTAAGAGATACCAACTGTCCCCTCCAAACGCCGCTCTGATCTTCAGGCTCCTCACATAGTTTCCATGGAAACGGACTGAAAATGGTTTAAAAAATGGTATGAATGAGAGCCAGAGATTTGATTTCAGGCCTGTGGTGTGTGTGTGTGTGTACAGGTTTTTATATCAGGTTTGGGAACCAATTGTCCCCACAAAGATAGGAATACTAGTAAATTTTGACCTTGTGGGGACATTTGTTAGGTCCCCATGAGGAAACAAGCTTACAAATCACACAGAACAAACTTTTTTGAAATTGTAAAAATGCAGCAAGTTTCCTTTAAGGGGTAGGTTTAGATGTAGTGTTGGTGTGGGGCAATAGCATATACGGTCTGTACAGTAGAACGAGCATTACGCCTATGGAGAGTCCCCACAAGGATAGCAAACCAGACGTGTATGTGTGTGTGTGTGTGTGTGTATGAGTGAGTGTGTGTGTGTGTGTATGTGTGTTAGAGGGATCCGGATGGAGAAAAGGGTCTTGGAGTTTGGGGAAGGGGGTCTTTTTTACAAACAGAAGGCAGTGGTTTCAAGTTCCACCTCCGGAACAAAGTGCCTGAGAAAACACACACACACACACACACAGAGCTCTAACCTCTTGGCTATCTGGATTATAAAGGTTTTTAGAGCACCGCTCACCTCAGCTAAACTCTCTCTGTTTTCAGGCATTAATCTCTTCCGGCAACTTCCATCTTGGCAAAATGGGATGCAAAGAGATGGAGTAAGATAAGACTCGTAATGTGCCTGCAGTCATGAGAATTTGGTAACAGATGAGTTGAAGAAAAACAGGTTCTGTGATTAATAAAATCTGTACTTTTGTAGTAAAACAATTTAACTTAAATTAAAATTAAAACAAATTAAATAGAAATAAATTAAAATGAAATGTAAATGGAAAATATAACAATAAAAACTGATTCTAAATATTACTAAAACGCTATGTTATTTTAATATATTAAAAAGAAGTCAAAACTACTTTCTTTACACGTTATTTTATAATATATTTCTATAATATTTAATATTATAATTGTATAATATTAAATTGTATTAAATTCTACAATGTAGTATAATAAATTATAACAATATATAAAATTAAAATTAAATCATGCACTGTACTTACAAGTATTTCATGTCACTTTATCACTTTTTTTTATTTTACAATAAAAAAAAAAACATTACATGGACCTTTAAAGGCCATTTTCTGCTGACATTAAGGGAGCACGACTGACAGACAGACATTCCTCTGGTCTTAATGGTGTATTGGGATCATCAAACGGTATGACCTCAGTTGACCTCCTGACCCTTTAACAGCCACACATCCCATTCAGCGCCTCACTAAACCCCGCCCTCAGCTTTATGAGCACTTTCACTGTAGTGAACACACACACACACACACACAATGAACCTAAATGTGTGTGTGTGTGTGAAGCTAATTAACCAAGATAAAACAGGGCACACACAAAGGCACAAGGTTCCTGTAGGACAGATGTACAGGCCTGTTGCTCAGCAACAGATGCTCCGTCTCCATCGACAACTTCTGTCAGCCTCTTCAAGCACCTGTCAATCAAACGGACATTCCAGAGTGTGTGAGAGTCTTTCAGGATGGTCCTGAGCGACCCGATAGAACAACTCTCAATTGTGTGTTTGGCTGAACAAAAACAATAATCTTCAAATGAGGTGTCTGTCTTTGACAAGTTGATTCTCAAAAACAAGTCTGGCTCATATTTCACCTAAAAGCTTTTCTTTTTATTTTGTGTTTTTTTTGCATTTTGATCATTTAAAAATATGTTTTTTCTTATTCTCATTGATATTTACTGTTTTGTTACTTTATTAGATGTTAACTATTCTGTGTATATTGTATCTTTTTTTAATCTGCAGAAATTAAAGGCAGAGCAGGAAATACTACTATAAAGCATAAATATTTTAAGATTGAAATATTTTGACAGAAATTAGACATGAAAATAATGTCACAGTGCAAAAACTGGCTTTGTTTTTGTTTTTATTTTTAATTATAGAAATAACAAAATAAAACTATAATAACTAAATACATAAATAAACTAAATTTATTTGTACAATTTAACCAAATAGATTTGCTGTGGGTTTTCTGTTGGCATTTATTTATTTATGCCTATGTTGTTTTCATAAAGCTTTAGTTTTTGGTTATTTTAGTACACAAACAAAAAAAATGAAATGTTGTAGCTAAAATAAAAAAAATGAGCTTATATTATTTTATTATAACATTCTATTTCGGTTAATGTTTATTTCAAGTAATAAAAATAGATCAGTTTTCCAATAAACTTGAAATACATAGCACACATATATTTATATAATTTTGTATTATTATATATTTTTTAAATATCCTGGCATGGCTGTTACAGGTTTCATGAAACTCACCCAGTACATCATTTTTATCTTCAATAAACCCGCTTTAAATTCATTTTGGAAAAACACTATACAAATAAACCTAAAACAAATAAGACTGTCAATGAAAGTTCATACTCAAACAAAAAACATGATGTTGAGTTTTCATCCAAGTAAATTAAGAAGAGAAATGCAAACAAAATTCTATTAAAAACAAACAGATTGGCACCGCACTCTGATATCGGCCTTCACTCAATTCTGTTCACTGTTTCTGATCAATTCATCTCTGTTATGTCCTTCAAGTCTTCACTGACCAAACACTCAACCATCATAAACTACAGGGAAACTCCACAAACAGTGCTGAGGATGCAGCTCCTCTCTTCACGCAGTATAACTAAAATAATTTCTCTCATATGTATAGAAGATCTCTTTTTGAATGCATGTAATATGAAGAGTTCAGATGCAAGTGTCGTTTGAAATTGTACGTCAACTCAACGTCTGCCACTGTATAAGCATATATGAAGATGACATGTAACACTGTAACCCAATGGGCGCGCGTTCACACGTGCACTTTCTCTTTGATCGCGTCGGTCGCGGAAGTTCCCGCGAAACAATCTGTTACAATGTTTATATATTTAATCGGGAATAAAATAAACTCAAGCAAAGAAAAAAACACAGCTGAACGTTTGAAAAAATGTAAATGCAAAGCTGAAATGTTCTGGTTAACGCGTTATTTTTAAAAGGATAACAGTGTTAAATAAATGATAAAGTGTCAATACACAAACTCTCGCACCTGGTAATGGTAGTTGTGGTGATGATGATGATGATGGTTGTGTTCAGTAGCCTACCTGAGAACTCCTGTGAAGTCTTAGTGAAGCCAGTCAGACACGAGATTCCCAACAACAGCAGTGAATATGAGACATCAGGGAAAAACATCCTTAAATGTCCCATCAGATCCGATGATTCTTGAGAGAATCAGGCCGCAGAACCTAAAGTGATGTCTGACTCCATGATTCGGTCTGGAGACACCAGAGACAGAGTCAGAAGCACACCAAGGAAGACCTGAGAGAGAGAGAGAGAGAGAGAGAGAGAGAAAGAAAGAAAGAAAGAGAGAAAGAGAGAGAGAGAGAGAGAGAGAGAGAGAGAGAGAGAGAGAGAGAGAGAGATCCCCCTCGTCCCAAAGTCCCGGAATTTCACACTTTTACCGCTGATTGTAAATTCACTTCATCTTCATCGCTATGATTGTACGCAGTGCTACAGTTTACATAACTCGATACGCTGATAGCAACAAACACAAAAGTAAGAGATTAAAAACAAATCAAAACGCCTGAATCTTAAAGGAGCAGTACATCTAAGAAAATTCACAATTTACTCATCGTCAGGACTTACAATCCCCTTATGATTTCTTCGGATATCCGTTTATTTCAAAAGTTTGAATTATTATTTCGTGCAGGCTACTATAATCTCATCTCACTATAGCCTAATTGGACCATGCGGAGAACCGGTTCAGTACACATCTTGCAGTGTGTAAACTGGACACACAGGTGTTAGTGTTTTGTCTTTAATGGTGTCAGTAGGCGTCGTTGTATTAATGCACTGTTTAAAGTAATTATTTTACACGATGATAAACAACCGCTATCGTACTGAAAGTACCAAACTGAATAAAAGAGCCTGCATACCTTTAACTAGAAGTGCAGAATAAAATATTGAAGAAGGCTGTTTTGACAGAATCTCTCAACCAGAAGGAGTGCTCATCCTACAAAACGGCTGCAATCTGTCCTTCACATATATATGCAGAAACAATTACTTTGGTATTAATTTAGTGCTGTAAATATCATCTACTAAAATGGTGCTTCCATCACTTACAGCAATATTCCATAAATCATTTATAATAATATTCTATGAATAAAAGCCTCCCAACCTGTATTAAAATCTGTTTGTTTTACCATTGCAGTTTACTAAAACCTCTAAACAAATGGGCAACAATAAAACTCCTTATTAAACTGAACGCCAGAAGTTTTATAACATCAAATCTAGGTCTGTGAAAAGGCATCAAGGTCATGTAAAGTACAGGAGTAAAAAATAAGTACATAAAAAAAAGAAAATATTTTACCCGACTACTACTTATTTGGTTCTCCGCGTGACAAACTCTCGAAATTTCTCCTGAGCTGTAGAGACATCTGCTGGTCAATATGAAAAACTGCAGTTACTCCCCTTCAGCGGCATGGATTCATCAGCTCACTGCGGTTTATATCATTTTCAGGGTATCCGTTTTGAATTTTATTGCACGCTGTCATTAACATTTTTCGTGTTTCATGAATTGCCTGATCCTTATACTTGTTTTACAGTTCAATTTAGCAGAGAAGCCTACAATGGGGCATGTTTTCACAGAAGGACCACATATTATGCAAACTTTATTACCAGTATAACAGTCTGTATGTCTAATAGTTGTTTTTTTTTCTCTCTCGAGAAGTCAGATTTCAATAGAAATAGAAGTCCATACAGCAACTGACTCGAAAAGAAGCACCCCGGTAAAAATGACAGAAACATGGGCTTAAACATGAGCATGAGTTTGCCGTTTGGGTTAGTCTTTTTGTGATGAACATTCACGCAAACAGACCACAAAACCCAGAGCTGCCATCTCAGATGCATTTAATAAATTAAAACAAGGTACAAAAAGAGAAAAAGAAAAGAAAAAAAAATCTAATGTACATTTGACTCCTCTGTCTCTGTCTCTCCCTTTGTTCTCACTCTGTGATTCGCTAGTAAACAAGCACGATAGAACAGCCCTCGTCCACTGATGTAACGCAACACACATGCTACATGTCGACAAGCAACTGGGCGGGAAACGAAAAAGAGAGAGACATGCAGTATGTGTTTAAAGGGATTGTTTGCCCTAAAATTTTAATTTGATGAAAATGTACTCAACCTCAGGTCAAGTTTTTTTTATAAGAACAGATCAAGAAATGTAGCATTAAATCATTTACTAAGCAATGGATCCTCTGCAGTGAATGGGTGCCGTCAGAATTAGAGTCCAAACAGCTGATAAAAACATCACAATTATCCACAAGTAATCACACCACATCAGTCCACGTCTTGTGAAGAGAAAAGTTGCATATTTATAAGAAACAAATCTATCATTAAGAGGCTTTAAGTTTAAACTGCTTTCTGGCCAAAAAATTTATTCATAATTATTAACACTTCCTCCAGCAGAAAAGCCCACCTTCTCTTGTCCTCTCACATGAAAATTCACTTGGAACTGATGTCTTGACTTGTAAATAGTGTTTGCTCTCTTCTTACTTCTCCTGTTTCAGATGAGACAACTTTTTTTTTTACTGGAGAAAACAATATGGATAGAGGAAACAACCGTTTAAAATGCCTAATGATTGATTTGTTTATCACACGTGTAGCTTTTCATTTCCCGAGACATTTACTTGTGATGTTTGTAACAGCTGTTCGGACTCATACATTTCTCCAAATCTGAGCGCGAGTACAATTTCAGCAAATTTTCAGCAATTTGGGGTGAACTTTTCCTTTAATAACTTGTCTCAAAAGCACTTCAGTTGTTTATTGGTACTATGATCTGTGTTCATGTACCTACTGGCAATAAAAGGACAGTTTAACCAAAAACTGAATTTAAGCACCGTCTCATGTCAATCCAAATCTGTACAACTTTATTCCTTCAGTTAAACGCAAAGATGAATTTCTAAAGTAAAACGTACAGGTTAGTAATGCTATGATGGTGATAAATGATGACAAATAATGAATCTTAGTGCATCGATCTCTCTCTTATTCGTTATAATGCCCGGTCTCTACTAGTCACCAAATACGCTGCTGACCTTCT
>JAUCNO010049002.1:0-16174 GCA_032353835.1 Enteromius viviparus | reverse complement strand
ATTTGCAGCAGTGGTATCTTGGTATAATTAACAACGATTTGAAACAAATATGATGTTATTTAATATATAACAATGCAAGCGGCGCTTTGATTTGAACAGCGTCTCGAGTCGTAGCTGGGCGCCGCGGACAGACGCCGAATTGCGCCGCCGGTGTGCGTACACCCATAGAAAACACTGTGTTCGAATTTTAAAGACATGGCGCGACGCGGCGCTTCTCGTCCGGTGTGCGACCCCCTTTAGGGAGGTTTGTACGCATCGCATGAAGTCAGGGAGAAGGCTAGTAACAGCAGTTACCGCGCTGAGCACATGAGCTGTTGTGGGCGTGTACATGTCACGTGCGTGTCACATGAAGATTGTAATGACAAAGCGAACGTAGCTCGTGGGCGTGGTCACATTAAAATTTTATGAGATCACATTGAAAAACTAGACATAGTGTGAGTTTTAGACTGATAACTTTATCAAACAATATTCTGTTACAACATGCACTTCCTGATTTCAAAAGTCTGTGTGTCATGTTCTTGCAGAGTTTCAGCTCATTTTAGTGACTGCTTTTTAACAGTTCGCGGAGAAAACAAATAAAAATCACTCACTTTATATTTTCCTTATTTTGCAAACACACACACTTTTGTTGTTACTGAGAGTGAACTCAAAAAAAGTAGACACCTAACAGATTTGAATGGTGTATAACACTTACGTGTGTGACCAAAGTCAACAGAATTATATTAGTGTCTTTTGCACTGATAAGAAAAAAAAGACCCCAATCACGCCATTGTGATCAGTGCCCTATTAGGGTTAATAGTAGTTTGCTGTGTGTGCAATTTGTGCCAATGAGGTACAGTCGGGTCTGTGTCTTCACAGATGGGTTCGGGTCCAAGTAGTTCATTTAAGGTATTTCTCGTGTCTTTGCGGGTTCACGTACCACTCTAAAATAAAATACGGGTCCGGGTAGGTTCCGTCAAGCATATTTAAGGGTCTCTTAGGGTTCGGGTACAAATTTTTTGACCTGTGAAGACCTCTAGTTTAGACTAAAGGAAACGAAGTGAATTAGTAAATGAGGATGCACCAATAAGAAATGGGAAGGACACAATGCATTGTTTTTTTGCTGTTGTTGTTGTTAAATGGGAAATTCCACTACACCCTCAAGGTCCACTTTCCTGCAGAGTTTAGCTCCAACCCTAATCAAACACACCTGAGAAAGCTAATCAAAGTTTTGATCATTACTAGTAAGTTAACTGGCAGGTCAGTCTGATCATGGTTGGAGCTGCAAAAAAGGCTTTTGGTACTTCGATTTAGAAATTTAGAAAAAAATGTTGGCAGAAATCATGTACATTAACCCCGCCCACCAATGCCTGGCTGTGATAAACAGCACTGAAAAAAACATGTCCATATCTCTACATCTAAACCTAACCTTGCCCATGAGTAATGCCTTAAATCAGAATGATACTGATCTACAATCACCAAACACTGATTGATAGCCTAAACTTCACAAAAACTATAAACTGGTTCTTCAAATCTGATTTGGCTAGTAGTCATAATGTTGTTCCAGGGTCAACAAAGATGTTGATCCAGGAACCCATCAAACTCAGCAAAATCAGGTTCTGCCACGGTGATCACCTGTGATTGGCTCTGCGATTTAGATTTAGCTTGTTCCAAACAACCTGACCTTTCATTGCATTTTAAGAATGTTCTTTTTGAACAAAATATGTGGTCAGCGCCTCCCTTGTTTTTAGTGGCTGGGTAGTCTCGCATAGCCAGACCTTCAGATTGATGGTTCTTGATGTTTTGTTCTGCATCAAGGTTCAGGTGTGGAAATGTTGCGACAATAACAGACCATGTATTTTAAAGACACTTTAAAGTAACCTTAAATATTTCACATTCTTTTGTCAAACCATACAAAGACATACAAAACCCAGCCTTTAGTTGATCCTGATAAGTGTGTCAAAGTTGTAAACACAACAGCTTTCTTCTTTCAGCAGAATGCATGTACGATCATATATGACAGAGCAGTTTCAATTCTTTTTGCTGACATCAGAAAAATCTACAGAAAGAACATTCTATGTTCTTTCTAGCCCTAAATAAAGGAAAATGCCACAATTTTTCCATATTACACTATGTTCTTCCCTAAACTTAGACGAGTTAATACATCCCAGATAGCACGCATACGTCAGCAAAAATCTGGAATGCATCTGCTGTCTACAAACCTCTGGCAGATGTCTTACAGATGTCAGTCTTACATACATTCTAAATCATAAACATCGTAAAGACATCAAATAGACATCTATTTGACATCTACAAGGAGATGGCCAATAGACATATTGCAGATGAAACGACCCACTGTAAATAATATGTCTTTCAGATGTAAATGCAGATGTCAAATAGACGTCTCCTAGATATATATATGCTATCAGACATATGTCTCCCATTTCAGTGCACAAACTTAATCACTCTAGGTGATTTTGCAAGGTAGTATCCACTAGGGGATGCAGTGCAAATTCCCATTGAAAAGGCAAGGGTTATGCATGTAACCATGGTTCCCTGAGAGAGGGGATAAGAAGTTTTGTCCTTTTACATTGCTTCAGGTGATAATAATATCGATATTTTAGGTTTTTGTCCTTTGGTTTGAAAGTAATGTCTATGAAATAATCAGACATTTAAGGAATAGATCATCCAAAAGATCATTTAAATTATGCCATCAACAATGCTGATTCAAACCTGTATGACTTTCTTCTGTAATCCCATGTGTTTTGTCAATGAGGTCCAATGTTGTATCTTCTGTAGTGTTCCACCAATTCGAAAATTTACAATTTTCGAATTGGTGGATGACCATTCGATTTTTGTGTGAATGTAGTATCTGAACTTTAAAACATTAATCATAACTCTTACCTTTTATTTTGTGTAGTTTGAATGAGTTTGACCACAAATTCTATGGTATCACTGAAGCTGAATCAAACAACATGGACCCCCAGCACAAACTTTTGCTGCAGTGCACATACCGGGCACTAGAGGACGCTGGAATATCAATGGAAAAGGCCAGCGGAACAAGAACAGGAGTATATTTGGGTAACTTAACTCTATTATTAATATTTTCTTACTGTAAATGACTTTTTAGCTGCTAAGCTTGCTGCTCAACATTCAAATACTTTTGTGCTAACCTTTGTGGTAACTGTTTGCGGCAAACTTCAGAAACAGCTGAAATCAATATCTAAGAAAAGTTAAAGCTCTTTTAATTCATTTTACCTGGTCTGCCTAACTGCACTTAAAAATGTGTGACCACAAACAAGTTCAAACTGATCATCTTGTCTAGAGCATTTAATCACTCTGAGGATGCTGACACATTGGCACATGTTTTCCATGTGCCCTTAATCAAACCTGTTCCATAAAACAAGATTAGAGTACAAGCCAGGCTTATTTTGGTTAGTCAGGCTTATAGTCAGTAGATTTTTTACAAAATAAGTCAGACTAACTGAAATAAGCCTGCATTATTTGGTTAACTTGTTTCATGGAACTGCCCACTGATTCATCTCATCAGCTTATTTGAAACATCAGCTTGTTTTATGAAACAGGGCCTAGATGAATGGTATCAAACTCAATTCCTGGAGGGCCACAGGGGTCTGTTCCATAAAACAAGTTTACCAAATAAACCAGGCTTATGGCAGATAGTCTGACTTACAATTTAACTGACAATAAGTCAGAATAACTAAAATAAGCCTGGCTTATACTCTAATCTTGGTTTATGGCCCCATCTGAGGCCACATCACCCTTCTCACTTTTTTCACCCCTGACCCATTTTCATGCCTGACTACAAAAGTCCACTAGTCATAAAAAGTCTTAGGACCGGCAGCTTCTGCAAAGAGAGCGTGAGGCAACCCTTGCTTTCTTTCCCCAAAACAAGCTGACTTGTTTATCCAATCTACCTGATGAAATAGTCTTAATAATACCTTAGCGACCCCAAATGGAGAGGTGCAGCATAATTCAACATGTAACAGAATCAATTAGATTACAGATCTGATCACATTTCAGATAATGAGCTCAGATGTAAAAAATGTTACCACTCATTGATTTCATGCAAATTCATCTTTAAATTCAACATTCATCTTTATTAACATAACTGATTTGTAATTTTATAATCACATAAGTCTATCTCATCACAAATCACATGAATATTCCCCTGTGTATGAAAGCATCTAAAATGTTCAATAATCTGTTTAACGTGTTAACATGTTTGTTTATTTTTCAGGCCTAATGAACAGAGACTTTGAGTTGGCTAGTGTGAGGATTAATCCAAAAAACATAGACCACACAGCTGGCACTGGTGTTTCTATGAGCATAGCTGCCAACCGCATCTCATACATTTTCAACTTCACTGGCCCCTCTGTGTCTATCGACTGTGCCTGTTCCTCATCTCTTGTTGCTCTTCACTTCGCTTGTCAAGCAATAAAACAAGGTAGTAAAAACTAAGTATGTATAATGATGAGATACACATTTCTTTTTTACATAAAAGGAAATTCACAAATGCTTTTTACAAACTGTATTTTTTCTGTAATTATTATTTTGGTTTTTTGAAAAGGAACCATGCTCAATTTTAGCATAATAAAAACAATGTCTTGTATTGTACCAGATTTAGCCAAATGCTAAAAATATGAAATAACTGTTGCAAATAAAAGGGAATCGTTTAAGATTTTATAGGGAATTTGAACAGAATCAGTGTTTTACAGCTGATCCAGCAATTCACTGAACAGGCCGTATAATGTCTAGGTTACGAATGTTCCCTGAAGGACGTTACGTATGGGAACTCGCCAGAGAGACCAATTGCCTATGAGTCTTTTACTAATGGCCAATGAACATTGGCGTGCACGGATTGTGCTCAGGTGCACTCAACCATTGTGTGAGTATAAGAGGGCACGAGCACAGTTCACATGCAGGTTTTCGCTGAAGAGCCATAGCAGGCGTCAGCACGACCTCAGAGACGTGGCGGAGAAAGTGAAAGTGTCTTCGTTCCCTCCTTCATGGAACGTGGGTTACATTCGTAACCTAGATGTTACCCTTTCAGTCAAATCACTTCGACGTTACATATTGGAACACCCAAAGAGCTGCTGAGAATGTCTGAAGCTCTAAATGTGGTCAGTATAAAGGCACAGCGCGCATACAGGACACAACAACTCTAAGGCTGGCTCTGCCTCCTCCCGGGGCAGAGCTTGCAGGTTCACCACCTGATCACGGAAAGGCATGGTGGGAACCTTGGGCATGTAGCTGGGCCGGGGTCTCAGGATGACGTGAAAATCAGCCAGGCCGAAACTGAAGGCACTCTTCATCGACAGAGAATGCTTGTAGATCCCCTACCCTCTTAATGGAGGCCAGGGCAACAAATGCTTCAGGGTAAGAAATTTAATATCTACTGACTGAAGTGGCTCAAAGAGAG
This sequence comes from Enteromius viviparus, assembly GCA_032353835.1. Taxonomy (NCBI): domain Eukaryota; kingdom Metazoa; phylum Chordata; class Actinopteri; order Cypriniformes; family Cyprinidae; genus Enteromius; species Enteromius viviparus. The sequence continues at coordinate 10,755 of JAUCNO010049002.1, read as the reverse complement.
CAAGAGAAGTCTGCCATGACGTGCTGGTTCCATAGATTGAGACGCTGGTGCCAAATGGTGCCCAACTTCTGAGAAAAAAGGTCCTTGCTCCAGGGGATTTTCCAGGGAGGGGCTGTCACGAGGAACGAGAGGTCTGCAAACCAAGTCCGGTATGGCCAGTAAGGCGCTACCAGCAGGAGTTGTTCCTCGTCCTCCCTGATCTTGCACAGGGTCTGCGCAAGGAGGCACACTGGGGGAAAGGCGTACTTGAGCCCCGGAGGCCAGCTGCATGCCAGCGCATCCCACATCAGCTGGATTACCTGGGGGTGGAGCCGCCATTCTCCAGGGTGGGTGGACTGCCGTGAGAGATGATCGGCTGCACGGTTGAGTAAACCTGTAACATGAATAGCATGCAGTGATTCCAGCTGCTTGTGACTCCACAGGAGCAGATGGAGGACGAGCTGTGACATACGGCGGGAGCGTAGACCACCTTGTTTGTTGATGTACGCAACAGCCGCAGTGTTGTCCGTCTGGACCAACACGTGCTTGTGGCGGAGCATCGGAAGAAAATTATGCATTGCCAGATGCACTGCTAGTAACTGGAGGCAATTTATATGCCAAAGCAGGTGGAATACCAGGGCAGGCGCCTGGCGAACTGAATAGCATAGCCAAGGCATACCGTCTGAATTAACCACTGCTCAACCGACAGGGACGAGACGTTGACCACAGTACTAGAAGTGGGGCAGCCCATAGCGGGACAGGGACTGTTCGTCTGGCTGCATTGAGCAGCACCTACCTGCCTCTTTGGATCCCGCACTGGCGACACAGTGCCCTGGGTCAGCATCTAAAAAGACAAAAATGTTTGTGTTAGATATGGACCTTTGGGCACTGGACCCAGAGGTGTGAGAAATTGCTCTTTCTGTAAAATTGTGGATACCACCGACCCATGGGCCGACGACAGCTGAATGCACAGAAGCTCCTGGCCCTCCTCCAGGAGTGGAGGCGGAGATGTCATCGACATCACCCAAAGAGCAGTCCTCATCACCTCGAGCCTGTAGCTCTATCGGGTGTGGCGCAGCGGTTGCAAGGACCTTCAAAGTGTAACCTGCTTGAAGGTACAAAAATGCTTTCACCAGTCCAGGCGCAAAGTCTAAATAAAAAGGCGCTACTGAAAGGGCCTGAAGGTCACTTACTGGCTTGAAAGAAGAGATTGCTAAGAAGAACAGAGTCTTTAGAGTAAGATGGCGATCAAAAATCTCCTCTTTGGGCTCGAAAGGTGTAATAATTTTCTGCAGCATGATTAAGTAAAAAACAATGCACTGCAGTAAGTGACAAATTTAATTTAATTAGCCAATCTATTAGCTAGAGAGCTTTTCTTCTTGACAAAAACAAGGAGGAGTCAGTTGAGCTGATACAGATTCTGGCAGATTTGTTGGAGAAAGAAGAACTGGGACCCTTGGCAGAACCAAGAAGTTCACCAAGGAACAAGGGAATCCATTGGTCTGGATGAGATCAGCTGAAGCAGCTAATTGTACACTATCCAGTGATTTGTGTCCTACAGTTATTTAAAAAAAAAAATTGTGTTATAATTTAGATATGTTGATGTAAATAATCTAAAACTTTTGCAATGTGTGGTTGTCTGTTTTCTACTCTACAGGAGACTGTGAAATGGCCGTGTGTGCAGGTGTAAGCTGTATTTTGGAGCCACTCATTTTTGTGGCTCTCTCCAAGGCAAAAATGATCTCTTCTGATGGCACCAGTAAACCTTTCAGCAGCAAGGCAGATGGATATGGGAGAGGTGAAGGATGTGGGGTGGTTCTTCTAAAACCTCTGAAAAAGGTAAACAAATGATGGTTTCTTAGACGCCTTGTGATCTCATGCTCTACTACTACTAATCACCAAATGTTTTGTATTCCAATTTTGGAATGTTTTTGTAATTTTGTATTTTGACAGGCTATTGAGGACAATGATCATATTTGGGGCATTGTCAGCAAAACTGCAGTAAATCAAGATGGCCACAGTGTTAGTCCAATCACCAAACCATCCATTGGACAGCAGGAAGAGCTGCTAAGAAATATCTACTCAAAAGAGACTGATCTGGCTAGCGTCCAGTACATTGAGGCTCATGGAACTGGGACTCCAGTTGGAGATCCAATAGAAGCAGGTAGTATCTCAAAAGTCATTGCCAAAGCAAGACCTCTTAAGTCAGGACCACTAATGATTGGTTCTGTTAAGAGCAATATTGGACACACAGAATCTGCAGCAGGTGTTGCAGGACTCATAAAAGTTCTCCTGATGATGCAGCACGAAACCATTGTGCCCTCATTATTCTACTCTGTGGAAAACTCCAGTATAGATGTTGAATCTCTTAATATAAAAATTCCCACCACAGCAGAAAAATGGATCAGTGGCCTAAAAGCAGAGAGATATGCAGGAATTAATAACTTTGGGTTTGGAGGAACAAATGCGCATGCAATTGTCAGACAGTATGTGCAATCAAAAAAAGCAAAATCTCAGCTGAGCAAATACTATCAGTATTTTGTAGTATCTGCAGCCTCAGAAAAATCTATAAAAAATATAATTGACGATACTGCAAAACAGATAGTTGCAGGGAAGATATCAGATCTGCAATCTTTACTGTACACATCTGCATGCAGAAGAAGCCATTTGAAACACAAATACAGGAAAGTTTTTCAGACATCATCACTGACACATCTGCAAAAGACACTTACCACTGCTGAAGGGAAAATTCTTGAACCATCGAAGACAGACTCCAAGCTAGTTTTTGTGTTTTGCGGAAATGGTGTTGCATATCATGGCATGTGCAAGCAACTCCTAAAACAAGAACCAGTTTTCAGAGAGGAAATAATAAAGATTGAAACTTTGTTACAAAGCTACACTAGTTTGAATCTGATTGAGAAGCTAGAAAGTAATTCTGAAAGAACTAATGAATTCTCTGATCCAAAGATTATTCAGCCTCTTCTGTTTGCTGTTCAAGTAGCTGTTGTCAAGCTTCTGAAACACTGGGGTATCAGTCCAGATGTTGTCTTTGGTCATTCAATTGGAGAGGTTGCTGCAGCTCATTGTTCTGGTTTGTTGTCACTTGAGGATGCAGTAAAAGTCATTTATTTTCGCAGTTCTTTGCAAAGCACTGTGAAAGGAGGGAAAATGTTAGTTGTCAGTAATATGGCTGTTTCTGAAATCTTAAAAATGCTTCCATCTTATTCAGAAAGGGTTTGTCTGGCTGCTTACAACAGCCCACAGTCATGCACACTTTCAGGAGATGCAAATGACATTGACAGATTGCATGAGAATTTGAGCAGTTCAGTTAGGGGAAAAGATCTGTTCCTTCGCATTTTGGATGTTCCTGCAGCATACCACAGTTATAAGATGGATCCTATTTTATCCCAAGTGAAAGAGAGTATAGGCTTATTGCAAGCACATGATTTGGAAACAGAACTGTTCTCAACAGTGACAGGTGGGAGTTTGTGTGCCTCTGATTTTATTACTGGTGAATATTGGGCAAGAAATATCAGGGAACCAGTTCAATTTGAACAATCTTTGAGATCCATAGCTAAAAACAAACGGAATGTGATACTTGTTGAAATTGGCCCAAAAAGATCTTTGCAGAGGTACATCACTGAGGTTTTGGGGAAAGACTTCACTGTACTTCCCTCAGTGCAGCCTGGTAAAGATCACGAAACAATGCTTGCTGTTGTTTCCAGACTGTTTGAGCTTGGGGTCAATGTGGACTGGGAGATGTTCTACAAAGGGTTTGAGACTGAACCAATTCCCTACCCACGATATCAGTTTGATGTTGTGAAGAGAGATCTATATGCCTCATATTTACAGTTGGTTGGTTCCACCAGTAACCATCCTGTAGTTACACAAACAATTAAAGACAGTTCATTGTTCAGCTGTGACTTATCCTCTGAATCAGTGGCCTTTCTACAGCACCACAAGCACAAAGGTGTTGCCATCATTCCTGGAGCATTTTACGCAGAGTTGGGTTTAGCAACTTCCATGGCATTTGCAAAACCAAAGGTCCCACTCAGTTCCATGCAGCTCAGCATTACATTTCAAAGTCCATTTGTTTTCACCAAGAATGCCCCAAATATAAATGTACAGCTGGATTCTCTTGACCATTTGGCAGGTAACGCATGTAAATTCAAAATACAGTCTACATCTGCAGTATATGCATTTGGCACAGTAGAAGCAAAACCAGAAAGAATGCCTGAAGAGCAATTCATTTCATTAGACTGTATTTCAAAAAGATGCACAATACACATGACTACAGAAGAACTTTATGAGCATCTAAGTCAAACAGGATTTGAGTATGGCTCTATCTTCAGAAATAAGGGAGATATTTATTGTGGTGAAGAATTTAGAGAGGCTATATCTGTTGTGAAGGTCCCAAAGGAATTACTGCCTCAATTACATGACTATTACCTTCACCCTGTAGTCTTGGATTATCTCATGCAAATTATACCTGTAACTATAGGGTATGACGTATCAGGAAGACCCCAATTTCCTGCACAAATAGGTAGCCTGACTGTATTTGAGCCGTTGCAAGAGGAGATGGTTATATATGTCAGAGCAGTACATGTGGGAGAAGATGATTTCGACATTTGTGGCTGCTTAGCCAACAAACAGGGCAGGGTGTTGGTTGAACTTAGTCATGTGAAGATCCGAATGCTAGGAAGCCGTTTCCATGTTGTTGAAGAGTACTTCTTTCATAACGATTACAGCATTATTTCTGAGGTTGCCACGTTTGATAAATCAGTTAAGGCACTGGTGTTTTCTGACCAGGTAGGAATTTCTAAAGCTTTGCAACAATACTTGGACCCAGAATCTACATATGTATCTTCTTTAAACAGTAAAACCCTGTTAGATTGTGGAGTCAAACCTCTTCTGTCAAAACTAAAAATTTCAAGCATAAAGAAAAACTTCCATGACATTTTATTTATGTGGGATGATGCAGACCTAACCTCTCTTGAAACAGAAAAGGTCTTGGACAGTGTGACCGAGTGTTGTGAAATTTTCCGAAAGATTGTTGGATATCTCAAGGCACTCCATTTCCCAGGAGATATCAGAGTAATAACCTATAGGTCCTCTGAGAACATTGTTGACTACATAAATCCTGGGTTTGTTCTGTCAGGCATGACAAGAGCATGTGCAGCTGAGTTGCCAGAACTTTCCTTCCAGCTGATTGACATGGCCTCTTACACTTCTGAAGACATCAAAGCTTTGGTTCAGATCCTCAAATCATACCCCTGTAGCCAATATCCAGAGCTAGTGGTAAAGGAGGGTAAGATTCTCAAACCTGAAATCACCCACACTCCTTTGCCAACCAGAACAATTTCTTCAAGAAATATTCACATGTTACAAGATGAAGTCTTCATCTTGCAAACATCTGATCCATATGTAATAACAAATCTGTCAGCCACTGAAATGGATAATAGCACTGAATTGATTCAACAGAAGCATATTGAGCTTCGCCTTTGTAAAATCTGTGTTCATTCATCTGACTACTTTCCAGTAAGCATTTCTGACCTGAATTATGGTCAGACATTGTATTGGAACAAGCACACAACTGAAAACCATAAGCTCTTAGCCCTTGACTTCAGTGGCACTGTCACGGCTGTTGGTAAAGATGTCAGCAAATTTAAAATTGGTGATTCTGTTGTGTCTTGTTACCCTGTGGCTGCCACCTCTAAAGTAGTTCTACCTGCAGCTGTTTGCTGTAAAGCAAAAAGGCTTTCTTTTCTGAATGATATCCCTTGTGTCTCGTATATGGTACTTGCTTGGGAGATCTTCCACAAGGCTTTACCCAAGGCCAAACAGCAAAGGAAATTAGGCATTTTTACCACAGTTCCTCACTCAGCTTTGATGAAAGTGCTAATTACTATTGCAAACAGATCAGGTTGGAATGTCAGAGTGAGCACACAGTTAGATCAGCTGTCTTGTGATTTTAGTGAAGTTGTGGGAGTTGTTTTTCTACCTCCTTATGATCTAAAAACTGCTGAAGTAGCTAGTAGTGTTAAAGGCATTAAAGACATTGTGCTTGTCCGTGACAACCAGACAGAATTTCCATTCAGTACCACAACATTTAAAGGTACAAATAAGGAGGTCTTCATTCATTTTCTCTTCATGTCCCATATTATGCAGGAATGGTTTCTACAGACACAAATGCCACGGATCTACCGTTGGCTGAAATCTATGCAATTGGACAGAAAGTCCTTGTCTTTGGAAACAACAGCTGTTCAAAGAATGAGATCTCAAGGCATTGATCTTCTCTCTGTAAAAGAATCTGAATCGTACTTCACATGCCAGATCCTACCCATTATAGTCCTAAACAGTGAAGCCAAGAATCAACTGTCTGACATTGCAGTGATGCCCAAACATAGTCTATTTAAGAAAGATTCTGTCTACATTGTCACAGGAGGTCTAACAGGGTTAGGCTTTGAGACTGTCAAGTTTATTGCTCAGAAAGGAGGAGGAAATATTGTCATTCTGTCTAGGAGTAATCCAAACCCTGAGATGCAACAAGAGATGGGTAAAGTCAGTAGCCAATGGGGTTCTGTCATTAGGTCTTTGCCATGTGATGTATCTGTATCTGAGCAAGTGGACCAGACACTTGTTAATATTGGAAAACTTTTTCCATCCAATCCCATTAAAGGGTTATTTCACAGTGCAGTTGTCCTACATGATGGGCTGATTGAACGTCTTGACAAATCACTTTATGAGAAAGTTATGAGGCCAAAAGTAAATGGGGTTCTTAACCTTCACCGTGCTACCTTAAAGTGCGATCTGGATTACTTTGTGTGCTATTCTTCCATCTCTGCCTTTATTGGCAATGCCTCACAAACAAATTATGCTGCAGCTAATACATTCATGGACTCTTTTTGTCAGTACCGGCGAAACATTGGGCTTTCTGGACAGTCCATTAACTGGGGGGCTTTGAATCTTGGTCTTCTGTTAAACAAAGTCCATTTCCAAAAATTTCTGGAGGCAAAGGGAATCATGCTTTTAGAGTTGCCAGAAATCCTTAAAAGTCTTGAGCAATGCCTCTTGATCAACAAACCTCAAGAGGTTGTATGCAAATTCAATTTTAAAAACAACTGGAACAATATTCTCAGCCAGAACAAATCACTAAAGGTCCGGATGTTCAAAATAGCACAAGAAGCCATTAATAAAGCTGGAGTGCACATGTCTAGACCTGAGCAACACATGACATCCTCCTCACCACGTGATTTTCTGAAGTCCATGATTAGTGACGCGAACAATATTGAGATGGCTGAGCTGAATGATGATGTTCATCTTTTCGATTTAGGCATTGACTCAATGTTGGCCATGACTCTGCAGAATCTTATCTTCAGTAACAGAGGTGTTAATGTCCCTCTAGTGACTCTGCTGGATCCTAATAGCACACTGTTAACACTCATCAAAATTCTGGAGGAGAACTGTGCAGAGGAATATCAGAGTGATGATGTGTACAATTCCACATACTTGTAATGGTGATTTGTATTTGTCTAAATCAGTCTTGTTATAGCCACAAAACAAAGACTTTCTTGGAAATTCATGCCATTTTGATGTGTACAATTAGTACAATTAGCACTGTAGATATTGGCAGCTATTCTAATATGACAAATTTCACTAGATTTGCCTCCAGACTACTGAAATACTGACTACTGTGTCAGCTCTACTAATTCTAAGTGCCTCATATCTGTATTCATTGTATTCCTGCATTGTCTGTGTAAACACTATATATCATTAACATATCAATATAGTTTTTTGTTCATGATCACACTATCTATATTAGTATATTTGAAATCAAAGCTGTATGAGTGGCACAAACTGAGATGCTTATTTGTTCTTCATCACGATATTAAGATGATGGTGTTAAGATTAAAATAAATCCTTGAAAGTATGAAATACATTTTATTTACTGAACAGATCCAAACAATAGTATTGGTAAGACATATTTTCAAAATACATTATGGTTTGAATGCAGAATGATGTTTAAAATACTGTCTTCAATGACAACTGTAAACTGCAAAGATTTGTAATGAATTGTGGGGGATGTTCAGGTTGTGTGTGTATGTGTTTCTTTTTGTAAAAACAAAAACAATAAATACTTTTTGTAGTATATTTCTCCAGTGTCATGATATTTTACAGAGCAAATATTAAATCAATAGCTAATTGACAAGGTTTGTGAGTAAAACTTAAATGAAAAGTGAGCAATAAATAGTGAATCAATAGTTGAAATAGTAATGTTGTGATTGGGAATCGGATGTGACTGTAATAATTTTTAAAACGTGATTAATCATATGGTTTTCTGTGATTAGTTGTATTATGCGCAAAAATCAATAATGCAGTAGAGTATTGTGCACTTTTTTAAATTTAAAATTACTGCAAAATGGGGGGCACTGCTGAGCTTGATGGCGTAAGACGTGTTTACAGCGTTCCCATGCAAAACCCATAATAATTCAACTGATTTTTAATTGAAACCACCTGGTGGCAATCAGGAACCCAGTATAAAAGCCAAGCAGTTAAGAAGCTTTTTTTCGGAGATCGAGGTAACTTCGCTTTCCTCTTGTTTTTCCTGCTTTAACTTCACAAGATTTCTCTGTGCCACAGTTAATCCTTCAAAGAAAAGACAAAGAGAATCTGAGCAACGCCCACCTGAAATGAGCACTCTTCAGACTGGAACCTCTTCCTCCTGCCCTGCAGTCAGACTTAGAACGGAGTCAGTCCCGACTGTGCTCCTCTGGACTTCCTTCGCCAAAGGTTTGGGCTGCAAAATTCTTCCACAAGCTAGAAGGCGGTGTCTCCCCTCACTTATATCCATATCTTATCGATATAGTGCATTTCCTAAAAATTCCATGTTAGAAATTTCTTTCATGTCTCAGCCCCTCCAACCCATGCTTCAACTTTTTAATACAAAGGATTCAAAACTTAGAAGTTGGCATCCCAACAGGGCCCAGGGGGGCCCTCAGGGCATTGGGTAGGTTACGTGCAGACTCTCCTCTTGACACGCTTGCTGCCTGTCAGCTCCGGTGTCTCTGCGTAACGCGGCCTCAGGTTCATGGCCTGTTCCATGGGTGTTCCCATATGTAACGTCAAAGTGATTTGACTGAAAGGGTAACATCTAGGTTACGAACGTAACCCACGTTCTCTGAGGGAGGGAACAGAGACATTTTTTTCTATTATCTCAACAAAATACTGATTGTTTAGGGGTTGGGTTACTTATTTCTTGTCTGCTTTCTTTCTGCCAGCCTACAAATTTTCATCCATCAACATGTCATCTTATCTCATCATATACCCATGGATCAGACCTTTACACTGTTTACTTTAGTTTGGAAGCCACTATATCTATATCTTTATCTATATCATCAGGTTGAATTCAACCAATGTAAATTCTCATGAACACCCATGTCCTGAAGAAGTCACACACACACAACTGAATTTAATATGAGGATTTATTACATTTATTCTGACATGGTATGAGTATAATCTCTTGTCAATTTATTCTAATTTATCAACACAGTTTCACTGATGATCCAGCAAAATAAACCCCAATCCCAGGATAAAGCGGCTGAGTGAATGTGGTCTGGAATGTGTGGATGAGTCTCACTGTCTCCGAGACACTGTAGAAGGACAGAGTTCCTGCGGTCTCATTCACATACACTCCTACTCTATGACAGTTGCTGATGGGCTTCACAGGGATTTCAATCTCTATGTTATTGTGTTTGAATGCGTAATTGGAGGAAGAGCAGTACAAACTCCAGGATTGGTCATTACGTCCAAAAGCACACTCATCACCCGCACCTTTCCTGCTGATGCTTTTATATGACACTGATATACGCACACCATATTTCCCACTCCACTCAGCCTCCCAGTAACAGCGTCCACACACACTCTCTCGACATAACACCTGCTCATAATAATCAAATCTGTCTGGATGACCAGGATACGACTGATTCTCTTTCACAAATGTCATCTTTCTGTTCTCCTCAGACAGAATGAGCTGAGTGTGTGCAGTGTTTGGATCCAGTGTGAGACAACAGGCATCTGAACACAAGAACAGAGATATTAATAACTTAAATCACTACAGCTCTGTGTGTTTGTGTGTGGGGGGTGGGTGGCATTTGTGGATTATGGGGACACAAATTTGGTATGACAGAGGTTACATATTACATTTTATGAGGAGACTTCCAATGGCAGGACATTAATTTTGAATTATGAGGACATAATGCAAAAGGCTTAAAAAACAACACCATTTAGTTTTTTTTTTAATCTAAAGGTGTAGGGCAGTGGTTTTCAAACATGCCCTGCACATTTCTTATGTCTCCCTTGTCAGACACACCCAATTCAGGTCTTGCATTCTATATTAACGAGCTGATGAGTTTAATCAGGTGTGTCTGATTGTAACATTGTCGTGTCGAGCAGACGAAGGAGATCGGAGGCAGGAGTAAAAAATAAAACAAAACACTTTTAATAAAGAAATCAAAACGTGGAGCAGTATCCAATAACTCTACAGGAAAGCATTCACAGAGACACAAGTAACATTAGGGTTGACGGACAGGGATGAACTGAAAAGACATGCGCTGCGTCCGAAATCGCTTACTTCCCTACTATATAGTACGCGAAAAACAGCATGCGAGGCGAGTAGTGTGTCCGAATTCATAGCATTCGAAAATTCAGTAGGCGAGAAGTACCCGGATGACCTACTACTTCCGGCCGAATTCTGTAGCAAGCATACCATGGACACTT
>JAUCNO010049001.1:0-16189 GCA_032353835.1 Enteromius viviparus | reverse complement strand
TATATAGACCTCAGTCCTTATGGTCACATATGTAACCTACAACATAAGGTCAGTGTGTTGCTTAACAAGTGGGATCTAATCATGTTTGAACAGGTGGGACTGATTTTTGCCTTCAAAGTGATTTCTTAGGAACAGACATGCTGTGATAAAAAACGATAATTCGTAAGTTTAGCAGAAGTTTAAACATCAAAGATGTTTTTGCTGAGTAAGATAGCATAAGTCATCTTACCAGCACGTAAAAATAGTATCATGTTTAACTGTTTACTGTTAAAGGTGCACATGTAATATTTTCAAACAGATAATACAGATCAAACACTCCTTAATAAAGACCCACAAAAACAACACCGTGGCATAGAAAGGAGTTTGTTTATGAAAAAAGACATTATAGATATTTTTTGCTGGCAACTAAACACTAACTTTTTTGTTGTTGTTGTTTGGCTGTTTTATTTTATTAAGACTTTTATTAATATCTGTGGGAAATAGTACATGTGCACCTTTAGCAGTAAACAGGCATGATGCCATTTTATTTTTTGCTAGGTGCTTGATGTTTAAAGGTAAACTTATGCAAGATGAGTTTTGCAGTCTTTAGGAAAACTATTGATGAAATACCTTTGTAAATATTTATGACATTTATTAGTAAATTCCATGACACTATATTTTGTTAGCATGTATTTTACTAGAATCCTTGCCATTTATTAGTGCTTCTTAAGCACATATTAATTATTTTACTCAATACCTAAACCTAACAACTACCGCACTAATTATTAATAAGTAGCAATCTAAGAATTTACTCAGGAAAAGTTTATAGTTACCTATTCTCAAGTCTTACTGTATATTCTGAGTGCAAATTGTGTCACTAGATGTTTTTTTCAGTCTAACAAATCAGAACACACTCATTAAGATGGTTTTATTCATTAATTAAAAAAGAGATGCCGTGTTAAATGTGCTAACACTGAAATATTCTATGTAAACTATTGCATTAATAAATTAAATAAGAACTGATAAGTAAAGTAAATAACAAATAAGCCTACTGTCACGCTGAAATCATTAAGACTAGCATTCAAATACAATGGATATTGGTTGCAGAAAAAAAAGGAATTTTCATATTCAAGATAAGTAATAAAGAGATTCACATAAGCTGATAATAATTTGGAACAACATTGTGACGAACTCTTGTCATATAGGCTAGTTTAAATTTATTTCATTTTCTTTTCACATGCATTTATGCATTTTATATATAGTGTGTATCTATGTTCATTCAGAGGGATGTTTCTTTGGAGTCTGTGATCTCTGTAACGGGTGGCTGGAATGACAGGATCTCTGTAAAAGTGTGACCTGCAAAGTGACAGACAGATATTATAATCATTAAAAGAAAAACTGTGCATTGTCACCTCTCTTCATTTTTTTTTAACTCGTGCCTATTCGTTCTTAACTTAAACCCATAGGAATAAAACCTAGCAATTCTTTTATTTTAGATTGCAACTATTAAGATGCTATCTCATACGTTTCCATTGGTCCAGAGGCATTTCTGTGTTGTCCATAGAGTGATCATAAGGCAGGGCCTCCGTCTCTTCCTCTGGTTCTCTGAACTCTGTGAACAGCGGGAGCTCAAGAGCCTCTGCAGCGCTCACGCGTTGTTCTGGATCCAGAAGCAGCATCCGCTCCAGCGCACTCACCGCTTAAAACAAATGCTGCTCGTTAGACACAAATAACTCTTATAACTTATTACCCTAACAGTACAGCAAAATAAAGACATGGCTTACCTTCTGAGCTGGCTTTGAAGAAAATGGTGTTTAAGTCTTTCTTTGGTACTTTAGGTAGACCTCTGATGTAGTTTTTGGCCTGTTTGGGTAGATGCAGAAAACACACACGCATCAGTTGTGCATTTGCATGTCTGCATGTGTGTGTGTGCAGTTCATGTCTCTTCTAGTGTTTCTGTAAGTGTAATATACTCACATCTTGGCTTTGTAGCTTCATGATGAAATCTGGTGCTGGTGTTCCTGTGATTTTCATGATCTCTCTCAGCTGGTCCAGATCTGTAAGTCTATATCAAGGATTCATTGAAAGAATAGAGGCAGCACAAGTACTTTTTTATCTGTTTAATCTCAAGTCAGGTCAGTTTACTGATTTTTAATTGTGCATTGATAGCTACATGTAAATGTCAGATATATTGTAAAAAGGATACGGTCATTTCCTTTAAAAAGTGGCCTTCCCAGCAGCATCTCTGCCATGATGCAGCCCACTGACCAGATATCAACTAAAACAGAAAAGAGTTTACACATTAATCACTGAACCAGCCACTCTTACTTAACTTGGATTGTGAAGTTCACAGTAAATGCTTTTGCTGTTTTTAAGGCAGAATGGAGTAATGTTTGTTGTATAATATGTCATTTCCCCTCATCCAAAAGTAACCTTTAAATTTGTGAGCAGAAGTCGTTGAAATGTTAATTTTTTCATGGTTTGAAGTTCTTTTGACTATCATAATTAATGGTAAAATATATATTTCTGTTGAAATATAAGGCTACTTAACTGTGAATAACGTAATAGGTATCAATAAATACTGATGCAAAAGAAAAAATTAAGGAAATATATGGTTACATGTTATTTTAATGACTAATTATCAATATTACCTATCAATATTGCTTATTATTATGAATATAAGATAAGAGGAACTTTATTTATCCCAAGGGAGCTTTTGTAATGCTTCTTTAATATTAATACCATATTGGCTGTTTATTGCTTAAAAAGCATATATTATATAGATCTTAAACCTAAAGTTGACAACTGCTTTATTAATTGTTAATAAACGGCAAATTAAGAGTTTATTGAGGCAAAATTTGTAGTTATTATTTAGTTAATGGTAAGAGCTGGTCCATAATATAAAGTGTAACCAAATTTATTTATGAATGTAAAGGTCAGCGTTAAATCATGTACGTCTAAAGCATTAAATTCTATCAGGTAAAACAAGTTTATTGGTCCAATTCAGTCAATCTGTTATTTTGTTAAAACCATGTTTAGTTTTTGAGCAGAGCTATGATACAATTCCGTTCATGGTGCAATGCAAACATATTTGTAACTTAAAGGAACATGCCACTTTTTTTCAGCATAGCATAGATCATAGAATCTGATTTGACCAGTAGCATCTAGCTCAAAAATGACCAAAGAATTTTGATATATCTTTCCTATTTAAAACTTGACTGTTCTGTAGTTAAGTTGTGTACTAAGACCAACAGAAAAAGAAAGAGATCGGCTGAAAGGATTTGAAATGGTAAAACTCAACTCTAGGTGAGTTGGAAAATGAGCCTTTTTTGGGGGGGCATTTTCCTTTAAGCTGTTACTTGAGCACTGTTAGGGCAATACTGATTTTACTGTGATGTCCTACAGCAACATCTAGTGTTTAGATGATGTAACAGCTACGTCTTTGTTGGTAGTTCCATATCTCACCTGTTTGTGAGTAGTGCATCCAATTGAGGATAACCTCTGGTGCTCTGTACCAGCGGGTCACAACATAACCTGTCATCTCTGAATCTGCCTGACGTGCAAGTCCAAAGTCCAAGATCTGCACACAAAGATATTTGAAACTCCAGCTTTTCAGGAAAGTTGATGTTTAGAAAAAATTGCGCTATATACCAAGTTGCATAAATACCTTCAACTCACAGTCCTGGTTCACTGCCAGATTTCCTGGTTTGAGATCCTGAACGACGACAACCAAGTAGACATTTACTCAAGTAATAGATATACATCTAGGTAGTAAAAATGCTCCTACTTATTATATAAAGCCTGTTTTGTTTTTTTAAGAAAGAAAAATGCATGCCTCCACAAATTTTCTCAGTCGTTATAAAAGAGAAGAGATGAAGAGAGGATGAATGAATGTCAGGGTTGAATGAAGTGGTCACCCAACCCCCTTCTGGATCTATTTAAACTCTCTGGGGTCACTTACCCTGTGAATGATCCCGGCTGAATGAATGTACTGTGGAAACAGAGCAAGAGCAAAGGATTTATAGATACCACAAAGTTAAAAAGGACAGAGTGCTTCACAGATGAGAGTGTGTGTGTATCTGTGCCTAACCTTCAGACCCCTCAGTATCTGATAGACCAGAAACTGCACCCTGTCCTCCGATAGTCTCTCCATCTTCATCAGCTTTCCCAAATCAGTGCCCATAAACGGCATCACCAGGTAACTGACAGAAAAAGACATAAGCTGCTGTTTGATTGTTGATCTGTGATGACAGAACTTAAAACAATTGATAATGATCTGAATTACATAATAGTTAGAAGTGTAGTGGTAGTGTAAGTGCTGATAAGAAAATCTAGATTTTTAGGTTGAAAATGAAGTAGTGCAGTAGAAATTAACTTACAAATCCTGAAATCGGTCCAACAAGATTTCTGAGGTAAAGACGTCCAGCAGTCCAATAACCTGAACAGTCAGTTAGAATTAGATATGATGCACAAA
Organism: Enteromius viviparus; assembly: GCA_032353835.1. NCBI lineage: Eukaryota > Metazoa > Chordata > Actinopteri > Cypriniformes > Cyprinidae > Enteromius > Enteromius viviparus. The sequence goes on along the minus strand of JAUCNO010049001.1, from coordinate 11,736 downwards.
CAACATTAACAATATGGCAAACTTCATAGAGAGAGGCTAAACCAGGGACATGGCAAGTTTATTAATTAATGACACCGATCTTTAATAATGTACATGGTAAATGTAGATGTTGCGGACATACATTCTCATGTTTCATGTGCTTGAGGAGTCGTAGCTCTCTGTAAGCACGTTTAGCAAAGAGTCTGGACTGGAACGGCCGGTGGAGCTTCTTGATGGCCACACGCACTCCCGTTTTACGGTCACTGGCTGAACTGTGGATATATTGAGAAGAGTAAGAGCAGAGTTTAACAATTGTGTATGTAACCACCTACAAGACCAATGCTAGCTTGAAGTCCACCATCTGTGGACATTGCATGGTCATGCATTTTTCTTGAAATGTGGTCAGGAAAGAGGTTTAGCACACAGTATAATGTGCAACGAGTTTATTACTCAATCTAAAACTTGAGAAACTTGGACCAGTGAAAGAATCTATAAAAAGCGGAAAGCTTGCTAAAGACCAACACGATGTCTTTAATTCGGCAACTTCTGCTTGTTAAACGCAAACAATGGCATCAGCGGGGGGCTTTGTTATGTGACCTCTTGTCTTGCAAAGAAAGAATAAAGTTTACTGAGGTTTCACAGTTTCACCCAGATAAGCCAGGAGGCATTTAGTTGAAAAACAATAAAGAAAACAGATGGAAGTGCATGATGCAATTAAAAAAATAAGGCCAATCTTAACAGCTTTCATTGCACAGCAGAAATATTATCATATCTACTTAAGTTACAGAGTCGGTGGACTGCTTTGTTTCAACATGCGCCTTTGGGGCTCCAAACAAAGCTGGAGGGGGTTACATGTATGAAATGCATTCAAGTACATATACAGTACAGTTTAACAGTGTTTTATAAAACGTTTCAGCTGCAAATTAACTTTACAAGTTGGTCGAGGTGCACTAAATAGACGCTCTCGAACATAAATTGTGTTCGTCAGCGGTAACCATAGCAACATAACGCTGCTCTAACGAAAGTACTGCCATTTCTTACAAATTTGTAACACATTAAACGTTAGCTGTATACAAGTAGCCTATACCACTGTAATAGTATAAAGAAAGCTGTATTGCGTTAGACGACTCTTTGTACGGTATCCCGAAAACTCCGGAACAGAGATTATTTTAAAAAGTCGATCCCCTGGAAGTAACGCTAGACAATGATTCACTTTTAAATATTAATAATATATTTACCAAACCGTCCCGTACGCTCCGGTTCCTATCTGAATGAGATCTCGGTATCTCTCCGGCACGTCCCAGACGGTTCTGTTTATCTCCTGGCGATAAAATCCTGCCCTGGTTCGGAGTGACATCCTCAGAGAGTGTTGAAAGTAATGTCTTTCAAATGTGAAAATATCCTTTTTACGTTCTCATTGTTTATCGGGTATTTTGATAAAGAAACTCTCGGAGAACGAGCGCAAACGGAGCGAAACTTGGAGTGCACCGGTAGGTTTGGGGGCGGATCAAAGTTTCCACAATTACGCATCGGACACTCGCTGGAATAAACATTTGAACATCGTAATGCAGCGATTTCGGAATGTTATTGGATTTGTAAATGAGGTTTAATTGACTCCTCCTAGCTTTAAAATGATTAACACTGTGACAGGTTTCATGAAAAGAGTTTCGCTTTATTAAAAGAGTTGGTGAGGGGGTCGTGGATACATGCTCAGGGGACTGGCTTACTCACAAAGAGAAAAAGACCGATCCAGTCCCAGTGAAACCGCTGAAGGCAGTTTTTATCTTTGTTAAAGGCATGCAAGAGACCAGGAGGAGGGTGCAGATACATAAGGGCAAAGTGCTAAGGCCACATAACAGGATATCTGAACAACATCAGAGAAGTGGCACTTGTTTGTATCAAGTGTTTAGTATATTTTTTACACTGTGCTGAAAGCAGGGCAATTGTTGATTATGTTCATTTACATACAGTGTAAACGTGAGAAGCCACGCCCATTTCCCCATTTAGCTTTAGAAGATGCTGACTAGTTTCATGACATCAAAATAGTCATTCAGGATCTTCCAAAACATACACTGAATAATAATCGTGACATTAATCACTTCCTGATATGCAGTTGCCTATTTTGAAAACACATGTATTCATTTTCTAAAGACCTGCTGCAGTTCTGCAAATACATTTATTATATAATTATATTTTACGTAAAAAAAACTGAATTATTATATTTTTTTATTTATTTTATTTATTTATTTGTTGTTGTTATTGATTGATTGACTGATTTTTATGTTATCATAATAAAAATTTTCTTGAGCTCAATGAAAATAATGTTCCAATGCAAACAATTATAATGTTTTTTATGCATGATTCCATTTTTTAGAACGAGTTATGACCCAGATGTGTCCTTAACAGGTTTTGATATATATGATATTAACAACTGACAATTGACTTGTACTATATAAATGGAAGTGGAATAACCAAATACTGGTCCTTTAAATAACCTGAGAAAAGAAAAACAGTTGGTCCAGCATATGTTGAATTAACCAGCACTGTTTATAGTTCAGCACAAACTAACAGTTCACCATTATTTCAACCTTCTGATAAGAAAAGTCAGTATTTGTGGCTGGGATGATTTTTACCACTACCATATGTTTTCTGTAACTAAACAACTATTAAATACTTGATTTTCACCTGAGGTGTGATTCCATGCAAACACACATGATGCATTTGAGGTATGTTATAATCAGAAAGCCTTGCAGATGCAAAACGAACAAAGACAGATTATGTAACCGATTCAGTTTTATGCAGAGACTTTTGTACATTGATGCATATATGACCCTTTTTAAAACGCGCATCTCACTCCATCCAACATTGTAAACATTTTTCTCCTCCTCTTGCTTTGTTTTGGTCTTGTATAAAAGACACCATACCCTGCTTCCCCTGTAGACACCTGTCTCACATCAAATATAAAAAACACTCAAAACACACAACTCTGCACACATACACACAACATGCACCTTGTAATATTAATACATTGTGTCTATGTTCAAACAATACTGGTCGTGTTTCTCTCTTAATTAAGTGTGTATGAACACACACCCACATATAAGAAGGGCGTCATGCCTTGGAAATACATAGTCATTGTCCCTGGTCGGACTGCAAGGTGTCTTTATATACTATCCACCAGTCCTGTAGTTCGTATGTTTGAAAGACAGACAGCGGCGAGGGGCGGCATCTTCCTGGATTGTAGTTACGCTTGGTTTTTATTGTTCAACCTGAAGACTTTCAGGTTTACTTGAAGGATCTTTAAAATTGCTTACTTCCTCAAACACTAGCTCTGTGTAAGGAGAAAGAGAGAGTGAATTCCAAACAGTACTCGATAAAGACAAAAAGTGTGACAAATACGAGTTGGATTACAAGGTAGAATTACAAGGCATCAGTTTTGGCAAATCTTGTTCGCAATGATTTTCTGAATGAATAAATAGCCTCAGCATGGTGGTGTTTTAGTGTTTAGTTTACAACCTTAATCCAGACAAAAGCAGTGTAAGATTTCCTCTCACCCTTCCACTCCTCCAGCGTGCGATCCTTGCTCTCAGGGGTCTGATCATATGGAGGCGCCTCGGGTTCGTCTTCAGGATCGTGGTATTGGGAAAAGTATGGATGGCACAGAGCTTCACTGGCTGAAATCCTCCCATCACAATCTAACACCAGCATTTTTTTTAAAAGATCAACCGCTAAAGTCAAAGAGGGCAAATGCAAATGGGAAAGATTTGAAAAGGAGGAAAATAATTAGATTTTTTTTACTAATTCTGTTTTGAATTGATTGCACATCAAGGATGATAACATAAATGGTGACTTTAAGTTTTCAATCATTCTAAATTTAAGATGATACAATGATGCAAAAGAACAATGTCATTGGAACTTTCAAAATCCTTTTTGTCAGATGATGAATGATAAAAACATTGACAGCCAATCAGAATCCACCGCAATATCATTGAAAGGTTCTGAACTTATTTCCCCAGTTGATGAAACATTGATAGCCAATCAAAATCCAGAAAACATCAAAGAACTCAAGCATTACGAGTGGCAGACGGTATGAATACAGTTCACACTAATATGGCCTGTCGGTGCTAATATAGTTATCTTTCTCAATGTGAGCACTGCAGGCCTTTAGCCTTACCTAGACGATTTGCTCCTCTAAATATCTTCGCCAGGTCCTGCTGAGGCATGTGTGGAAGAGACTGGATGTACTTCTGAGCCTAGATGGATAAATTTCAGTCAATCTGTCATCCAACAACTTTAGACAATGTTAGTAAACCAGTTAAACCAAAAACTGAATAGAAAAACTATCTCACATGTTCGGAGGATATCTTCTTCAAAACATCAGCCGTAGGAGTGCCTACAACCTCCATGATTCTCTTGAGCTGATCTATATCTGAACAAATATGTCAAGGACTCTATAACAGTTAAGAGTTTTTAGCTAAAAGCCAGGCATAGAGAGATACCCATCCGATGCCTCCATCTTTGGAAACTGTTCCCTTATATTCAGCTTCTGTAATTTAATTTGAACCACTTAGGCTGCGCTTTCCTCACCTACCTTTACAGGAAGCAAGACTCACTCAAAAACCACACACAAACATACTAAGAGGAGGTTTAAGTGAAGGAAGGATACAATCGTTGCCAGGAAACAAGACCTTCCCCTTCAGAAGTTCACCCATGATGCATCCAACAGACCAGATATCCACTGTAAAACAAATAGTCATATTGCAGAGATCATTAAGTGCAGATCTATCTATCTACAGTATCTATTAAAAAAAAACATAAGAATATTTTTTTTCCTTATTTTACCTGTCTGGTTGTAATGCATCCAGTTGAGCATGATCTCAGGTGCTCGGTACCAACGAGTCGCCACGTAACCTGTCATCTCATCATCTGTCTGCCTGGCTAATCCAAAATCCAGGATCTGAGTTTTGATTAAAAAATACAAATTAACAAAAGAAATGCACTGTGATGATTCAGGAATTGTGTGTGTTTATTGCCTCGAGAGGAACTCACCCTGAGTTCACAATCTTCATTCACTGCTACATTGCTCGGCTTTAAGTCCTGCAAACATGCGTGCAAATTGAAATTTGTAACATTTATGTTGTTGAAATATGTAGTAATTATGTTAAAAGAATCAAGACTCTAGTGGCCTATAAAATGGACACTAAACTAAATCTGAGGAGGAGGAAAAGCACTCACTCTGTGAATAAGCCCAGCTGAATGGATGTACTGTTTGTAAGAGAAAAAAAGTTAGAAGAAACAGTAGGACGTAGTAAAAGAGGCACAAAGAAAGAAAACAGTTTGCTTCTGCAGTTTGGAACTGGTTCAAACATAAAGTTGAACTGAAAGTGTACCTTAAGGCCCCGGAGAAGCTGATAAATGAGGAACTGTACATGTTCATCTGAAAGTCTCTGAAATTTGACAATGTTGTTGAGATCCGCTCCCATCAGGTTGGTCACAAGATATCTAGAGAGACAGAAACAGTCTTTCTTAGCTTATAGCTGATTTAGTGCAAATAAAAAAATAGATATATTGTTGGATAATTGGTTGACTGCATTTGTTTTAATCAAAGTACCATTTTAGTTTTATAAACATTTAAAAAGCTATTTTATGCCTTCACGAATGAAGATATAGTGACCGGGCAGACACTCACACCTCATTGAATTCTTCTAGAGATGCTGCGGGAGTAAAAACATCCAGCAGTCCGATAACCTGGATTACAAAAATACATAAAGCACGAGTGACTCAAGTACCTCCAAACCTTGTCTCGATTCAGTTGTTTGATGATTGTCAGCAGTTGTGCGAGTTAAAATTGTACAGGATTAGGCATTTGGTATTTGTTTGCTATGTTGTATCGATGTGTTTGCATGTGTTTTTGAGGCACCTACATTCTCATGCTTCATGTGTTTGAGGAGTCTCAGTTCTCTGTACGTTCTTCTGCTGTGGATGAGGGACTGGAAAGGCCTGGAGAGTTTCTTGACGGCCACTTTCTGACGAAGGCGCACATCATATGCAGAGCTAGATAGAGAAACAGACAAAGGATTCAAATGATTTCATCCAACTCAAAACTAAAGTTTCTGCTTATAATGAGACAGCAGTCATTTTCCACGATGAAAGGACTTGTATGTTCCTGTAAAAATTGACCTTTTGTTTAAAATGGTATCGCTTCCTTATAGCGGTGTACCATGTTAAACACACTCTGAATGCCCTCTTCAGTTCTTTATTGAGCCAAATGCTCTGGAGAAACATGTCTAACATGAATGCAAGACTCAGTAGTAAGTTATGAATGCATAGTAAACAAGATATTTGTCTCACCTTTCAGAGACTCAGTTGAGACTGATTAGAAAGGCTCAGTCTAATTATTTAACTGTGTCAGAAGGCCAATTGAGAAATTAAAAAGAGAAATTGAGTCAGTGAATAAAGTAGTAATTCCAGCAGGGACTTCATATAAGTCTATTGAATTAAATCAATCAAAACCCCTGGCAGGTCTTTAGAACTTGATAAATGAAAGTATTCTCAGACATTCATTAATCACGATGCAGTCCTGGAGTTTTCTACTACTGAATCATGTAATATGATATTGCATACACATTTTATTTATTTCATTTTTTTTTTTTATATTTATTTTATTTTAAACACTAAAGTCTCTGTTGAAGACAGAAGGACCCAACCCCCATTTAGGATGCTCCCATTCCCAGTTTCAACCCCTCCACACCCCAGGTCTGCCCTGCCCCCTTCCTTTAAAATGAATCAGCTCTGCTGTGAAGAAGTCAAATCATCACACAATAGAAAAGGGCTTAACATGAACAATGCAAATTCACAGCTCATTTGAGTAAGAAAGTGTTTGTGGGGTGTGTGTGTGTGTCAGAGAGAGATTCCTGAGGAATAAAATGAGGGCCATTAACAGGGTCTGAATAAGGATTGTTCATTCTTCTGGTTGTAGAGCTTTAATTCTGAATGAATGTGACAATCTGAATATCTAAATTCAAATTATGAACACTAATGAATTTGGATATTGTGACTAAATGATTGTTTCAATGTTTTGCATGCTTTATTAAATCACTGTGGGACAAGTCTTATTATTAAAACAAAACATAACAATAGCTTAATCAAGTCTCTCATGTCAGATGATACATGGCAATGTCTCTATAATCATACCCCCAGGCTGTTAGAAATAGCTGAACCTATTCAAATCGACATGGGATCCAATCAGCAGCAATTAAATCTCCTGTGTAAATCCATTGTTAGTGTTTTGCATCTTTTAATACAGATAATAGAATAATTAGGTCTCAGGTGGTCTCGATATGTTGCGGGGCATCTGCGTCACTGACAATGAAATGAGCTGCATCTTATTTTTTTTTTTTTCAGAGCTGGCAAACCTCCCAAATAAATGGGAAGAAACACTGGTAATAGCTTTCAAAATAGGACACCCATGTGATGCCCTCAAGCAATGTTCTCTGCTGGTGCTTCCCAACCAATTGCCTGTGGGTTTGGGATATTTGCTAGTTAGCTTTTATTTAGCATTGTCAACCCCAGTGTCCACTAATTTCAGAAACCAACAAAACAGAGCAGGATTGTGCAGTGTTTAGTTCCCTAATCAGTGCTTTTGATGTTTGTGTGATTTTATGCTCATTGCAATCAATAGAAATAGGAAATTGTGATGTATAGATCATTATTAATGTGTAAATGTTAAATATATTATTATGAAATGGTTCACTCAGAAGTATAAATTTGTTGAAAATGTTCTCACCCTCAGGTAATCAAAGATGTAGATGAGTTTGTTTCTTGTTGGAACAGATTTGGAGAAATTTAGCATTCCATCACTTGCTCACCAATGTATCCTCTGCAGTGAATGGGTGCCGTCAGAATGAGAGCTGATAAAAACATCACAATAATCCACAAGTAATCCACATGCTGCAAAGCTGCATGTTTAACAGAAATGAATCCATCGTTTCATTCAGCCAAAATACAAGTCCTCTATCCAAAATATGGCTGCCTCAAGTGAAAATGTGGTCTCATCCGAATCAGGAATAAAATATGCAAAGAGCACCCTTTACATATAAAACCAGTCCAAACCAGTTCTAAACAAATATGTGGGGGAATTTTGATGTGAGAAGATAACAGGAAATGGATTTTTTCACTGGAGGATGTTAAAACACCTGAATAATGGATTTGTTTCTAATAAACACATAGCTTTTTGCTTCACAAGGGATTAATCGATAGACTGGAGTCACTATTGTGATGTTTTTTCAGCTGTTTGGACTCTGAAAGCACCTATTCACTGCAGAGGATCCAATGATGAGCCAGTGATTTATCCAAATCAACAAACTCATCTACTTCTTGAATAGTCTGAGGGTGAGTAAATAGCAGATTTTCATTATGGGTGAACTATTCCTTTAAGTCATTGGAGGTTTTTGTTCAGTTAATAACTAATGAAGAATATATATCATCATGATTCAGACTGATTCTGACCTGGCTCTCTAGACAGAGCTGTTAGAACAGTAGCTTGCAAAGCGGAAACAGCAATGCCTGATTACACAACAATTGTGAAACCTGGTTAGAAAAAAGTTAGGAAGGGGAAGAGGAAGAGAAACATGTTTACTTGCAAATATTGTTTACGCAACTACTGCTCGTGCATCAAAATGACGTGGCGTACTTATATATAAACTGATTGACATCTTCTCAATATTTGCAAATTTGTACGGTGAAAATGGGAAGATGCTGAAGCCAGAAGCTGTGTCACCATGGCAACCGTTTCAGTCAGTCACAGCACGAGGGAGGCTTGAGGCTTCTAATGTTATAGTTTAGATGCTGTGCAGTGTAACGTAAATCACTCACAATGAGTGCATTATGGTGAAATGAAATATCTGGACGTTTTCCCATGCAGATGGACGTCAGATGCTGATGGGGGTGTGGCACGGTAAAAACTGGAAGACGGTCTCACTTTAAGACGACCGGAACTGAATAGGCCTAGCATGTTGTCTACTAGAAAAATATTGTGGCACCAGATGGGCATATGGTCTTTATACAGCCTAACTAAACACATTTACAGAATCATAACCTGCATGTGTTTAAAAACACAAATCTCTTGACCACCTGTGACAAATAGGGGAAAATCCCTGTGATATGTTTAAAAAACTGCCTTTGTGTTCTTGATAGATTGCCAGATATAACAGCTTTGAGTTCAGCATCACTCATACGAAGGCAATTTCATCAATCTATTAATGTTAATATCTACGGACAAACAGTTATTGTTACTAAAGAAATGATTGACACATGTCAGTAAACAAAAGGAGCAGCAGCATGTATCACAATATAAACACATTTAAACAGCAATGCCAACAGATAGAGTTTGCACTATGAAATGTTGGTTCTATTGTGCTAAATATTTTCCTGCCAGTGTTTTATTATCACTGTGGAAAAAAAGTAAATTTAATGTTTTTCCGGATGTTGTTTTGTCAAGCTTTATTCCTGCCTCACCCTCTCCTCCTCTTCGATGCTAAATTACGAATCACACTATGACGAAGGCTCAGCTAATGAATAATAATTTGTTCATGCTGACGTTGCTTAGTAACCTTCCTGAACGCCCGACTGTAATATTCATGAGCCACGCCTTCAGTTCACCGTTCGATGGCGATAGAACGTCGGCGCTTCAGCCAATCATCGGCAACGTCGTTAATATTCATAAGCCAAACCTTCCTCATAGTAGTATTCATAAACTCTCCTGCTGGACTCACCACACTGAGCCATATGCTCCCGATCCAACCGGTGTGAGATTCTGGTATCGTTCTGGCACCTCCCAGACAGTCTTGTTTAGTTCTTGCCGGTAGAATCCCGGTCTTGTCGACATCTCTTCCGTTTAAAACTACGCTCTTTATTCCTAAACTGTCAGTAAAACATTAACGCATCCGCCAGAGAGATACGCTTATGTGTGGAGGCAGCCGGCTTTAGTCCCTCTATTTTCCAGAAATGGGAGGAACCGTCTGTGATGCGTGTGTGTGTGTAAGAGAGAGACAGAGATGGGGGATGGTACAAGCAGTAGAAATAATACATGCTAAAATAAATAATTTTAACATAAAAATTATATATATATATATATATATATATATATATAGTGCTGGTGTTGGTAATAATAATATAAATTTATACACCTGTTATCGTGACAAATTAAAAACAAACTATTATACTATTACAAGAGTGAATCAATTTAATTTCTAACAAAAAAAAAATACATCTTACTAAGAAGGAATTGTAGAAGGCAGCAAATTTCCCAACGTTTACTATTTTTATTTTTTATTCATCTCAATATAAACTCCCCAAGAATAAATGCTGAATGACATTGAATAAAAAAAGGTAATATAAATATTAAACAATATTAAATATGAACAATTAATGAAAATTAGATGTATTAACACCAGTAATTCAAATAGTTTATCTATCACAAGTATAAATGCCACCAATAAAGCATTTTAGAGAAACATTGTGAAATGAATTGACAAAAAAAGAATGAAAAACAAGAACATCAATTATTAATAATATGCCTAAAACTATTTACAAAACTTTTCATCGGATTCATCATTTTAATATAAACTCAAAAGAATATTGGCCTTTTTTATGCAAATTTTAAAATATATTTCATTTTGTAATAGTATCCTATGCAAGTCCGTACCAACAAACAGGACTACACATTGCTATAGGTTGTAAAGAAACATAGCAAAAACATATTTATCATTTCAGTTTTCGCCAACTGATTTAACAAAGAAACAGCTCCATCTAGTGTTTCATCCCTAAAACGTGACAAAAAAAAATCATTATTTTAGGGTCTATGAACATTGCAGACTTTGAACATTCAAAATACAGATTTCATCAAAAAGCTAGTTTCATTAAACCAAGATAAGAAACTGACCTGACAGATGAAAGGCAGGCACTCGTGGCAGCAAGCATCCATCCATCCAAACTTGCTCTGTTCCTTCTTAAGTTTTCCACAAAACATGCTCGCTGGGTCCTTTGGAAAATCTTGATGCCACGATGCATACTCCACATACGGACCACCGGTCCACAGCCAGGGTAAACAACTGAAGAGCATACTCCGCTCAAGACCGATCCACACTCCGTCAGTGACTCCTTTACCCTGCAGCATCTGTGTGATGTAGTCGTGTGCTGCGGCATTTAAGATGTGTGCCAGTGTCTGGTGATGAGTTTTGCAGTATCCTAGAGCATCAATCCAGCTTTTTGAATCATTGATGAAGGTATAGTTGTCTGAAATAGACATTAAACAGAATTTGTTTTACTATGATAAAGTGTGGTAAAGAAATATTAGTATATTTTTTAAGTTTATCACAGCAGCTGTAGACAGTACAAAAACAATAATGATAAAAGTTACTTTAGTGGACTGTATAAACAAAGACTATATTTTGGATGGCAGCATAATTGGCCTCATTTTAAATATTTGACTCACATTGGCAGATGACTCCAGCATCTTCATAATGACGGCAGTTCTTTACATGCCGTCCAGAAGATCTACATCTCTTCAGAACTAGATCTTTCCCATTACAATTTACGTTATTCATCCATATTGGTCCTGAGCCTTTGCCAAAAAAAGCACCTGTTTTTGCCTCTATAGCATCTCCACAGCCCATCTCTCTACACACCACTGCAGCGTCTGATAGATCCCAGCCATCATCACACACTGTTCCCCATGTTCCATTATAAAGAACCTCC
>JAUCNO010049000.1:0-16209 GCA_032353835.1 Enteromius viviparus | reverse complement strand
CCACCTCGGGTGTGCATTATTTTTCTAATAATTCAACGGCCCGTCGTCAATTATTCCTTACATATATATATATATATTTTTTTTTACATAATATGACAATTATATAATCTATGTATTTATATATTGTTTATATTATTTTTTGTTTATGAAAAATGTATGATAACATGTGCTAGGAAGTTCTTTTTAATATGTTTTTCATAAATCATAAATCAACGCCTGGTATGATTTAATTCTGTGACAATTTTAATAATGATCTCTCTCAATTATCGGCGAAGATATTGCAAACATGCAACTGTTCAGGGCAGATCATTTAGAAATAATGACATTCCAGGAAGGTGTCACACTTCCTGTGACAACATCCATTGTTGCCATGGAAAAATAAAAATCCATATGTGCATACAAAGTCGCTCATAAAACCCATCCCAGAATGCAGTGGGGGAAATGATGTACGGTGGGCAGGATATGAGTGAGTGTGCAGAGAAACTCCCGGGGAAAGCAAGAGGAAGCTTCAGGGGAGTGGGAGAGAAATGCCAACCAATAACTAACATCATCAATAGCCACCGGCTAAATATACACCTCAGCAAGAAGTGACCTCATGGCCTACATCCTGTCCTGTCTCGCAGCTCTCTTACCCCGGACAGGAAAGAAACACCCAGCGCACATGACCTTTACGTGACCTCCAGCGCCCTACGCTCTCTCTCGGTAGACGTCGTGCTCATCCAGGCCTCGTGAGCACAATCTCAGGGTCAGGTGTGTGTGTGATTAGTTTTACATCCTGAGGGCCATCAGACAGGATTTCACAGCCCTGTAACTCTTCAGTGTCCCTTTTTCTTGTGATCTCTCTTCTCTGTTGCCTCTTTTCAAAATGATCCGTATGAAAGTCCGTAGATATTGAATGACAGGCTGACATTAAAAACCTCACTCACAGGGATTTTGAGCCTGCAGGCTTAGCAGAACAAGATAGATGTGACAACATGTAGAAAGAAACTCTGTAGAGCAGCAACAGGACTCTACAGCGCACAGACAAAGAGAATAAGGCAACTTTGATGCATTTCTATTAATATATTAATATCTGGTAAATATTTAAAAAACCTGATCGTTCTGGTCCAGGTCTCTGCTAAGCTGAAGTTACAGCTCAGCGTTTACTAAACCTGAACTTTGTAACGCAATAGAAGATGAAAGTGTATATGAATGGAAAAACAGTCCATCATAAGTATTATACTTAAATACTTTAATGAAAGGTTTTTACTTCATATTTGTATTAATTACATTTTGGTTTATTATTAATATTAATAATATTAATATTATTAATAATAATCATGAGTTGTGATATATATATATAAATAATTTATTTTAATATTTATTTGAGCTATAACTAGCAATAATAATCATTTAACTTATTAACATTCGTAAAATATGTATTATTATGGGTAATATTTGTGAACTAATAGTTTATCAAATACATTAATATTTGAAAAAGGAATGCAAGCAACAAGCAACAGATAAAAAAGACTATCGGTATAATGATTCAAAATATAAAATATAAAAAATATATATATAAATGCACACACACACATATAAATATATATATATATATATATTTATATATATATTTACACACACATTTTTCAGTATATGTATTATATTAAAACAAATATATATATATATATATATATATATATATATATTTGTTTTTTTCTGTTTTGAAGGATATATACACACACACACACACACATTTTACATTATATATATTATATTAAGAAAAATCTTGTTAAGATGTGTAACATTTAAATATATACATATTGCTATTTATTTGTATATAACTTGCAATTAGAAAGAAGACTGTATAATGGTATTAAATGCACACATTATAACATATATATATATATATATATATTCATGTACTTGTACATATTCATGTGTTTAACTGTTTCTGATATGAAGGATAATTATGCATATATAAATACACACACACACACACACACACACACATTTTTACATTTTATGGTAGCCTACATATAAAAGGTTATACAAATGGAATCTTTCAAAAAAAAAATCTTTTATAGTAGACCATAACATTCACTCCGCTGTTATGAATCAACATATACAGTATTTATATCATGGAGGTGATTTTAAGATGACTGGTGTTAGTTCAATATTTTCTCAGTCACACATGATTAGTGAATGAAGCCCATGGATTGTGTTCAGAAGCAGAGAGAGTGTGTATCTGTGGGAACATGTCTGTTTTAAGGTCTTTGCCATCTGGGTCCACATGCTGAGAGCAGGAACAAAAGGCCAAGAGAAGGAAGTTACAAGCATAGGCGACCCAAAATAACGAGTGAAAAGAAAAACAGCAGAAGGGAGAGAAAGACAAATAAATAAATCACAGGTGGAGCTGAGACTGGACGCTACGACATACACCTGACAACACACAGAGTCTCAGAACAACCCCAGCACACACTCCTGTGAGTCCAGATCTCTTTCTGTGCTACTGTTCACACGGAGTAAATCAACCCACTCCCACACAAACACAAGCAGAGGTCATTCACCGCAGAATAAGCATGTGGGGTGGATGTGATCGTGTACGGCGGCCCCTATAACGACTTACAGGAATAGTTCACCCAAAAATAAAAAGTAGTCAATCTCAGGCCATCCAAGATGCATGAGTTTGTTTCTTCATCAGAACAGATTTGGAGAAATTTTGCTTCACTTACTGGATGCTCTAGTGAATGGGTGCCGTCAGAATGAGAGTCCAAACAGCTGACAAAAAAAAATCTTACTTGGTCTCACGGCGTAAACGTACCTTGGTGCACTTTTTATTAAGACACAATATGTGTTTTACAAGATGTTTAAATGTTTTTACAACATGTTACAAGATGTTAATTGATGGACTGGAGTGGTGTGGAGTATTGTGATGCTTTTATCATTTGTTTGGACTCATTCTGACGGCACCCATTGACTGCAGAGGATCAATTGGTGAGCATGCGATGCAATGCTATTTTTCTTCAAATCTGTTCTGTTGAAGAAACAAACTCATCTCCATCTTGGATGACCAGAGGGTGAGTAAAGTTTCAGTGTTTTTGAGGCCAGTGGATGTTTATGCAGTTTAACAGATTACAGTCTCTTTGTGCAATCTCATATTGATGATTGAATAATAAAACATTCGATTTGATTCACTTTCTCCATGATGTCACCATCGCTCTGTGTGTTTGACTGCGGTGTACCACAGCCATTTGCTTTTTGAGTAACGTTAGTAGCATGTGTTTTGCCATCCTGAGTGAAATCCTATCCTCTGCACGCTGTCTGCACAACACTTCAAATAAACTGCCATCAGCTTCATCCTCTGCTCATTAATTCTAGTATTAATGATATACTACTGTAGTTGAATTTTGACTTCGATTTTCTTTTCTTTTTTATTTTGGTTACAGGTTCAAGTTTAATTATGTTTTTTTTAATTGTATATAATGAATAATAAATAACTCTAATGTCAATCTGCAGTTGTTGTTTTAATTAGGCAAACAAAAACAATAAATACAACAAATAAACTAACACAATAAAACACACACATGCAAAATAAAAAAAACATGATATTTGAAAAATTAAAAAAAAACTATGTTATCTGTTTCTGCAATTAAACCCCTCATATATTTTTTATTAAGCTTTTTGATTTTTTTTTTTTTTGTTTTAGTTACTGTAGTACTTTATCTAACTAAGCAAAAATGGAAAAGTTGCCTTAGAAAATAGCTGAAATAGATTTATTTTATTATATTTTATTACAGCTAATGTTTATTTTTTTAATAAATAAATCAATAATTGTTTTAGTTTTAGTGATAAAACCTCAGGATGGCTGCAACAAATTCAATCTATTTAAATTTAAATAATTCACTCAAAAATTCTAATTTAAAATTGACGGTAGCCACTGACTTCTGTAGTGTGAAAAGAACACTATACCGTCTATACTTTAAACCCTGATAAGTTGAGAGTACTCAAATGATTTGAGGAAAGTGATTCCCTCAGTTCGTTTGAATGTTTAAGTACAGATAACGTTTAACCACATTTTCAGCGTATACTCACTGACTCCCAGAGTGCATTGCAGCAGAATAAATTATGCAATTATTTTGTTTTACAGTTCTTGGTGTTGTTGCTTTAATGTGCAAATTTAATTTGATGTCTTTTATCAGTAGTAGCACAAAAAAAAATGGTTATACAATTAATAAAATAAATTTAATTTAATTGTTACCATATGGGCTATTTTTTAAAGGTTTAAATCATTATTTTGAACTCACAACACTTGAAATCTTAAGTTTTTGCAATTTGATGGTAATTCAGTTAAACTAACTCATATATTTAAGTAATGAGACCAAAATGCAAAATTTTGAGTATTGTTTAGTCAACATTACTTGATTGTTTAAGTAAAGAAATCATTAGGGTTTACAGTGATATCATCAACTGTTTAGCTACCAGCATTCTCCAAAATATCTTCTGTTGTGTTCCTCAGAAGAAAGAAGCTCCTTCAGGCTTGCAACTTTAGTTTGAGCAAATCCTGCATTTTTGCAATACATGCTTCTAAGCTGATGTGAAATAGAAAGTCAGGAGCAGCATATCTTTGGTGGGTGTGATCCAGGATACATTATTGTCAGCTATGCAGGGTAGCAATGACATCACTTCCTGTCTTTGTTCCTGATCTTATTTTCAGGCTTTGGAATGTAATTCCTCTGAGACGTGAATGTAAAGGCCCAGAAAGTCTAAAAGTCTATCAGCATCTTGTTTCATTCCTGTCTCGCTCACTCAAGGCATACAGTTGTCATGTAAACATGAAATATGGTGTTTAAGCATGTGTTTGGGTCAACATGACTCTGTATTTTCAGTATTCATGGTCTGCGTGTGAGAGATGGTTATTTCTCTGTAGGAAACGTCTGTCAGCACTGAAGTGATTTGAGGGTTACTGCACATTTTCCACCCAACATTAATATCAGTGTGTGTGTGTGTGTGTGTGTGAAAGAGAGAGAGAGGGAGGGAGAGGGAAAAACATAATTCTTTCTATTGAACAACCCAACTCAGATCAGCACACAATGTTTTTGTATTGTGCAATTTAATATACATTTACCATTACGTCTTCATCCTTACAGGCTAAAGCTATGAAAGCCAATTTGTTCAAAATGCTCTTAAAAATATATAACAAAATCCAGACATTCAGTTTTCTCACAAGTTGAAATTCACAGGTAGGCCAAATGATTTTCTGCTTTAAATAGGCCTATACTAATAGGAACAGCTTACGTCTTGGGTCTCTCTGTCCTTTTCATTTAAAAAAGAAAAGAAAAAAAAATCTAATAATAATTGAAGTTTTATCAATTAATTTCATTTATTTCATATAAATATTAAATTAATTTCTGTCAGCAGGACTATTAACTAAAATAACACACACGCACACACACCTGGGGAGAATTATGGTAATGCATAACATACATCATAAACACAAACACACAGATCAGTTGTTTAACTCGATTGAAATGCATGACATTACATGTTAGGTCAAGCAGATATTTGCATATGAATACTAATGGATCCCTGATTGGTTCCTTATGGAACTCATTACAGCCAATCATCTGTGAGAATTAGCATTGAGATAGAAAGCTCTGATTCTCTGTGTCAGCACCTGAGCTGCAATAACACGCGTGAAAGGAAAATGAGCAGCCAAACTCTAAACACGTGTGGAACGACACACTAACTATTATATATGAAAGAACAAAGTATGAGCACCACCACAGAAAAGTGTGGAGTCTGGATTTCTTCTTTCTTTCTTTATTTATTTATTTAAAAAAAAAAACTCTCCACAGGCTGCATTTACATGATTAAAATACAGTCAAATCTTCAAAATTTGCCTTTTAAAATCACTGTTTTCTATTTGAATATATTTAAAAATGTAATTTATTTCTGAGATGCAAAGCTGAGTTTCCAGAATCATTTCTCCAGTCTTCAGTGATATATGATCCTTCAGAAATCATTTGAATATGCTGATTTGAAACATTTCTTTTAATTATTACTGTTAAAAACAGTTTTTTTCCTCATTTTTGGAATGTATGGAATATGTGGAAACTGTGATGCATTTATTATTTATTAACAGAACTCTTTATGCACACTTTGCATATACATAAAATAAGATTTAAAGTGCGATGAATGAAGCACAATTGGCATCTAATATGATTTGTAACTTTTAATTCACTTATTTTACCAGACTGATGCGAGTCAAGACATTTTAAAGACATTTCAAAATATTAAAATGATCAAATAAAAAGATGAAAACTGAATTAAACATGCAACATACAGTAGTTAGATAATGTGGCAACAATTCAGAATACTACTGTCTAAACACTTCCATACTGAGTACTGTTATATTTAACACTATTTTCACACTCTCAACACTAGAGTGTATTTAGTAAGCACTATATAAACTGTGCAGTAAGCATGTTAAATAAGTAAAAGAAACAATGGGAGAGAGAGAAAGTTAAAAAAAACACTTGTGTGAAAGGTGAACATACTATCTATTACGTGTGTGTGTGTTATTGAAGGGATTCGGTGTCTAAACACTGTAAAGTCCAGGAGTCAATGTAAGTTCAGGAACGGCAGACACATGTTCTGTCTTTCACTCAGTTTATTTCTCTTTTCTTCTCTCCTACTCTTATTCTCTAATGTTCTCTCCCAGAGGAACATTACTCAGAAGCCACTCTTAGATAATGAATTTCTCGGTTATGATTCATTAAAGTATCACATTTGTCCAAGAGGTTTCTCCTAAAGATCTCTGGTAGAAAAATAGTTGACATTATACAGTACTGTAACAGTATAGTGCATCAAATTAATAGAGATAGCAAATACCAGATACATTTTCCTTGGGAGAACTTGATTTTTTTGAGTTTGTTGACTTCTGTACTTCTCCTTAGCTTTTTACAGTAAAGAGTTTACACAGATGCCAAGGTTGTGGTTTAGACTAGCAGGGAATGCATGAAATAATGCGATGAGTAGCCTTGAATAAAAGTGTCTGTGAATGCATAGATTATTTAGCAATGCTACAGTTATTAAATATGAATGCAAATTGCTGAGAGCATCTAATACTGAGGGAAGTTCTCTGCTTCTCTCTGAAAATCAAAGTTGACAGATATTCTGTGAAGCATTAGAAGTGTACTGAAGATGTGTGTGTGTGTGTGTGTGTGTGTGTGTTATTCCGCTGCTTCCCTCAGCACTGAGGAATCTGGTTGCTATAATGAATGAGCCAATTTGACATATTTCCACAAACACACTCACACATGTAAAACCATATGTGCTCTCACACACACACACACACACACACACCGTCGTCTTTTCCAGTGGTAACGTGTGACAGCAGGTTCCTGTTTGTCTCTGTTTGACAGGATAGTGCAAAACTGCTGAAAGTTAATACAGTCAGATAATAACGATATGAGATATGAAATATGAATGCAGTTTAGGATCTATACTGCTGTTCAAAAGTTTTGGGGTCAGTAAGTTTTTTAAATATTTTTTAAAGAAGTCTGTTCTGCTCACCAAGGCTGCCTTTATTTGATCAAATTGTACAGTTACACCTGGAATATTATGAAATATGATTACAATTTAAAATAAAGGATTTCTATTTAAAAGTGATGTCCTGTGATGGCAATCTGAATTTTTAGCATCATTACTCTCATCATTTTCCTACAGAAATCATTGGAATATGCCGATTGTTGCTAAAAAACAAACATTTCTTATTATATTATTAATCATCATTTTTGAGGATTCTTTGATGAATCGAAAATCCAAAAGACAACATTTATTTGAAACAGAAACCTATAAGATTTCTATGTAAAAAAATAAATAAATAATTCAAAACGCAGATTTCACACAGGATTATAGAAATGATAAGTTGATTATCCATAATAATAATTACTTTATATCCTGCCCTTCCTATCATCCTCTTTTTGAATAAGCAATTTAAATATGTTTCATTGTGATACAATCAATCAAACTACTGCCCAAAACATGCATTATCACACATGCAATTAACATAAAATGAACACAAATGTTATAATTAACAGTAAATGAAGAGCGTCTGTGGCCTCTCTGATCTCTCTCGTTCTCTCACTTTCCCGCCCGACTCTCACGCTGACGCAGGACTCTTTCCTTTAAGCTCTTACTCTCATTGTTCACTGTGACCCAAAGCACAATCTTCCTCTTCCACACACTTCCTGCTTCCTGATTCACAGGAAACACCATTTCCTGCACTTATTTTGACTAATAGACTCAGAAGCAGGCTCTTCGGTTCTCTAACACATTCACTAAATCTTTTTAACTCCACTATGCATCAGAAGAACACACATCCCATACTGATTAAACCCTGTCAGCATGACAGTCTCAGTGTGACAGAAGTGGAAGCATGAACGCTACGTCCACCAGACCTCTCTTCTGCTCTGATTTCATCTGATGTCTCAAATCCCACCCAAAATGGAAATGCTGTCCTCATTTACTCACCCTTGTGTCCTTCAGAGCGCTATGACTGACTTTGTTCTGTGATTACACAGACTCGTAAACATAGACTAATAAATGTGATGCATATTTGTCAATCGTACACAAATGAATGATTTTTGTTTTAAATACACAATGACTTGTATATGTATCACCAGTAAACCCAATTAGTTTAAATCTTAATATTGCATTGCTTATTGCAATTGAATATCACTTGTTTCAGAGATAGAACCGTCAACCCTGCTCATTTTTTGTGTCTAAATGAATTTGTTTTACAGTGAGCTAAATTTTATGATTATTTAAATAAAATTAACAAATAGCCAAATAAACAATGCCATGATTTTGCATTACTTTTAAGAAAAACTGTGCAATCCAAATGTTTACTTCAAATACATAAACATTATATTTTTACAAAAAATTAAACATATTATAATTTTAAAATAAAATATATTATTGAGTGTTTACCCGATTTAGTTTTTTTTTAATATACTGTATGTACATTTATTTTTTTAAAGACTTATGTAATTACTTAAATAACTACACAAAGACTTAATTACAAAAATCTAGCATGTTCTTCAGATATTTCTGCTTTGTTATTATAATTAAATCTAAACACACACATATAAATATATCTATAATTTTGTGTGCATTGATATATTTTAAAGTCTTTACTGCCACTTTCGGTCTATTGCATAGGCCTACGTACTTTAAGTTAAATTGTTAATGTATTGCTTTCTTTAGGTTATTTAAAAAATAAGAATGAAAATAAAAGCCCAAGCTGGATCAAATCAGACAGTAATCTCTCCTGTTTCACTTCCATATTCTTGGAAATACTGCTATTAAGGCCTAGTTGAAATCACAGGGCCAAGCTGGCGCTGTTTCTGCAGATCATCACAGTGTGTTTGTGGTCCGATAGAGACGTGATTGCCCGTTGAGGGACTTGAGGGTGTTTGTGCTGCAGAGGGGTTTATCAGCTCCAAACACTTGCAGGATTTCCGGTTTGGGATTGTCCATCCAATTCCTGAGTTCCACAGGAAGCGCGGAATAAAAAGCAGGAGAAAAACGCCCAAAAGCATCTCATTCCTCGCCAGTCGGATCACGGGGAGCATCGAGATTTTGACCGCACTGTGCTTTTTATCAGAGAGAAGAAGAGTTTATAAGAAATGGTGGCGATGGAGAAGCGCGTCAGAGCGCGCGGCAGGTGGATCGAATGGCCTCGAGCTCAGCGCGACATCACGTGATTTTAGGGTGAGTGCGTGAACGTGTATTTATTGGCATGTAAATTTTCTTTGATCACACTTTCGATAAGCCATTCAACAATATGGAAAACTTCACAGCCTATACAATCTAATATGAAATTAATGTATCACGATTTTATTCATAACTATTAAAACGGACGACGTAAAAGTAGCACGTTTGTTCTTTTTTTGAAACACTTAATAAAAGAAAAAAATACTTAAATATCTTAAACTTTTAAAAATTACTTGCATATAATAATAAACAAATAAATAATAGGCCTACATAAATTGTAAAAGTAGTTAATATAATTTTAGAATATGTGGTTTTGGGAAAGCTTTTCAAAGTTTTATATTTATATTTTTTTATATACTGTTTTCATAATCCACAAACACAAAGATATATCAATTTTTTTCATGATCGTAAAGACATGCGCAGGCATATTAGGCGATTCATATTTCTTCTTCAAACCCTTAAGCATTCAACTATTCATAAATTTAGTCAGGTAGTGACATAAATAGGCTATCGTATACTATTATTAACAGCAAATAATATTTCTTTTTTAAAAGAAAATCTGGAAGTGGTGTGTGTGTAATCTTTGTTGTTGTTTTTTTTTTTTTTGCTTTTTTGCTTTTTTTGTAACTATTGTAGGTTGGCCAAAAAGGATTAAAGCTTCTCTGCGTTCTCTTTTATTCCCTCCCTCCTTTATTTCTCTGTGTGTGACCCGGTAAATTGAGCTGCTCCGGGTGACGTCACGCGGCGCGAGGGTCCCCCGTGGGCTCTTGCGTGCGTGTTTCTCCCGGGACGTCCCGGTGAAGGAGGGGCAGTAGTGGTGTGGTGACCCCCCTGCACGCTTTGACAGTTGTGAGAGAACTGAGTGTGCAAAAAACTCCTAAACACTGAGAGCCGAGCCGAGCAACGGGAGGCGAGCGCAGGAATTGCCAGAGCGAGTTTGGGCACATGTGTGTTTTTGGACTATTTATAAGATTATTGCAGCCCTGGCCTCTGAGTTTAGTGGGAAACTTTGTTTTTGGGACGCGTCGGTGGACCAGTCGCTTTCTTTCCCTTCTTACATCCAAGCACGAGCGCTTAATTTCGTGGACAGGATTGATCCAGTGAGTCATTGAACAAGCATTTGATTTTAAATTGTTTATGTAAATTTATGCATGCATAATGCACTCAATTATTATCTATTTGGGCATGCATCAGCGCAGTACATGTCATTTTGTGTGTTACTATAATTTTATAATTAGATTGGGCTGAACTGGATCAATACTGCAATCTGTGAATGGTCGCTTATAATGTTGTAGAGAAACAGCGCCGCCTTCTGGTCATTTACTAATGAAGCCCAAACTGCATACTATACTTAACCCTGTTTAGAATTGCACAATTCTCTTACTACTTAAATTAGGTAGCATGCATACTATGCACAGGTTAAGTAAAATACTTCAAAATTCAAAATGTGCACTACAGGATGCTGTACACATGCAGTGTGCTTGACTTGATTTTCCGTTAATTGCTTTTTGCTTTTCGAAGTGATTATAAATGCATATTGCATGATATCTTGTTTCATATAGGCCTACTACTGTTTAAGAAATAGTATGCAGTATATACTGCACACTAAGCAGTGTGCTAGTGTTTCATTCCAAATATAAGCACACACACTAACCGATGGCCTTCCATTAGTCCTAACTGCTTCTAATTAGTTTCATTATTTGTGATTATATGCAGTGATGTGGATCTAAATGTCGGTGTGTGTTGACACAGAGTTTTTCATTCATTTTGTGGTGAGGTAATTTTTGGTGGTTCGTCATTTTGTTTAAATGTACACTTGGTAATACTCTACACAACAAAGTTTTTTTTTGGTCATGTTTAACTTTTACAAATATCTGAAAATTCCTAAAACAAGATGTATTTAGATGAGAAGGAAAAGTAAATATCTGCAACTTTTGCTCCCATTTAAAACATAAACGCAGTAGATTTCGAATCATTTTTCAGAAATGTGTCATTGATGTCATTTTGTGTCTCAAGTACAGATCTTCTGCAGTGAATGGGTTCTGTCAGAGTGAGAGTCCAAACAGCTGGAAAAAAAAAAACAGTCCATCAGAATTTTTTTTCCCCAGCTGGTTCAGGAGAGAAAAATGCATGTAACAAGTCAAAATAGTCCAAATCAGTTCTAAACAAATATGTTAGTAGTATTTTGACAGTGAATAGACTTTTTTATAATGGTGAAAACATTATTAATGATTATGAAGTCGTATTTTGTCCAGAAGCAATGGTTAAACTGCTTTAATGACAGATTTGTTTCTTACAAACACACAGCTTTTCCCTTTCATTGGTGGACTGGAGTGCTGTGTGATGTTTCCATAATTAGTTTGGACTCTTATTCTGACGGCACCCATTCACTATAATGGTGAGCAAGAGATGCAATACTACATTTCTCCAAATCTAATGAAGAAACAAACTCATCTGTATCTTAAATGGCCTGAGGATGAGTACATGTTCAGCAAATTTTCAGTTTTTTTTGTACTAATCCTTTCAATATTTAATCTTGCTTGAAAGACTTATTTAGTGTAAATCTAAAAGTGTTGCCGCATCACAGCACAATTAGGAGTTACAGACTGCTTTTCAGAGAGCGTGAGTCAGAGATCTGGCAGCATTTACATACGACACGTGGAAAGTGTTTACATATGCTGGCGATCAGATGAATTGTGAGAGACACACACACAGCGACAGTTACTGAAACAGCCTGTAGGTACGGACCCGTAGAAACCATTACGCGTTTGGCAGGAGATCTGTATGAAAGTCATCCAGAAGTCCTAAACCACTTTACTGCCTCATTGTGGTGTCGGACGCTCTGCAGTGGGCCGGCCAACTCAAAACAGACAAGTGAAAACATTATCTGACCCACAATCCTGTGCTGTGGAAAGTGTTGTTATCTTAACAAATCTGATATTAAACGAACAGACACACACACACACAGAGACACTGTAACGCACCTGAGATGTTACACACACATCAGCATAACTTGACTCTTTTCAGACTCATTTTTGTAATGTTAGCATGTTGCTAAGCTAACAACATCATGCCTAAATAAGCATAAACATACAAATAGGCCTATAAACTGGGTTAATAGAAGTTTTTTTTCACCACAGATATTGTTGCAGTGCATTTTGGGCTTGTTTTGTCTTCGAATGATACATGCGATTGTCTTTTAGGATTTTGTCAGGAATATTTTAGGTTAGAAAGCAGGATAAAAATGCTGCCTTTTTGTTAGCATGTTGCTAGGCTAATGCCAGTGCTCACATACATGCAAAACACAGATACTGGTTAAATACATTTTGAATTAGATTAAAGTATTAGATCACCTTGTTAAAGTACACTTTAGAAAACTTTTAAGAAGAGCGCTTACTATTGGAAAATTGTGCATTTCAAAAGTTTAACTGCATCTTATTTGTTTACATTTTTTGTTAAAAAGTAGTTTTTTTTAATATTAAGATTTGAAGTACGCTACAAGTAGACATTCAATATTATTAAGTGCACTTAATTTCGGTTATGTTTTGGTATTGAATTTAACTTTTTAATAAGTTTCTTGCAGCATTCTGGGATTGTTTTGATTCTGCCTTAGCAGAAACAGCCTAAATGTAGTATCCTTGATTTTTATTGCCTCATTTAAAACAACCTTTACATCATGAGCAGTGATGTCTTACAAAGCTGTCTATAAAACTATAACAGGGTCTTATTAGTCACATTAAAATCTAAAAATAAACTCATTCAGTTTTGCTCGCTGAGGTAAATCCAAAACGAAGTGCAGACTTTATCATCCCACACACAGGACAAAATCATTAAACACAGAACAGCAGTAGGATGGGTCGTTAATCTCCAGAAAATATGAGACCAGAGCTCATTTTAAGTGCTTCTTACACACACACACACACACACACACAGGTGTGGTAGGTAGGCTTTAGGGTTGTTGTCAAAAGCTCTCTGGGGAACACAGAGATCTGTTTTACACCGCGCTCTAAACCTGAACTCATTAAAGCAGCAATAACCTAATGATTACTGTAAGCTGTTCAAGATGAGAGAACACATGCTCACGTTCAGATCAACCCACCAAGAGAAATCACTTTTAATATAGTTGGCTTTGTGAAGAAATTGAGATATGTACATGCATATGTGTGTGGCAGGACAAGGCTGTTTCGGTAATCAAAGCTGCAAATAATATTTTATACCTATATAACCTCAAACCTTTACAGAAAAAGAGAAATATGTCTTCATTGCACCCAAAAACGAAACCACTAATTTTAGCCGAATTATGAGTTCTGATCTGACTGATTTTACCATTATTATAAATGCAGACGTGCAAGTATGTGTGTTATACACAGTTTCTCAGAAGCATGTTCAACTCAGTCCACTGTGATCTGCAACAAATGCACTTCTTAATGATGATTAATGGTCTCTGATTCTCTGCCTTTAAAAGTGCATTAACTCTCTCGTTTAAACACGAAACGGGTCATAACTGTGTGCTTTTGCTGAATGGTTATAAATGCGTGTTTTAATTCTTAATGTCCGTCTGAAGAACAGTTGTGTGTTGTATGTATGATGGGATCCAGCTGGTTCTGCATAAATAACATTTCCTGATATCTAGCTGAATGATAACATCTCAGATTGGAGGATAATACTGTGCTCTGATTTTCAGCTTTAAAATCTATCTATCTATCTATCTATCTCAGGTAGCTGGTTGTACCTGAGGTGGACACACACCTGAGCGAGCGACAGATAGACAGACAGAGAGAGAGAGAGAGATGTACACAGCGGTGCTGTTCTCCTCTTCTCTGTTTCTCCTGCATGTGACCTGCACACCTCAGATTCACGGCCACCACGGGTAAATATACGGGCGTCTATAATGTCATTTCTCATGCTCTAAGGTCTCAGGGGTCAGGGGTCAATATAAGGTTAAAGGTCAACGCATATAATAGCAGCTAATTACATCAGATTGTCATGTCAAGTTACAACTGATGGACAGCAAAGCTTTAGATTTAAAAACAACATGTATGCATCTCCATTTTGTTCAAAAGTTTTCACCCCCCGGCTTGTTCTTTTTCTTCTGGAGCATCAGTGAGCGTTTGAACCTTCTGTAATAGTTGCATATGAGTCATTCAGTTGTCATTGCTGGAAAGGATTCAAATACACAAAAATGCTGGAATTTGTGGGACCTGAAGGATTTTTCTGAGGAAAAGCAGGCAGTTACACTGTTCAGGACAAACAAGGGACTCATGAACTAAACAAAAAACACAGCTGTGGATCATTCAGGTACAGCATAGTATTAATGTGTCCCTATTATGGATTATGAAAGGTTCATATTTTGGTTTTGAGAGTCCCAAACAACAGGTTGCCATGCATGCGAGGTCAATTTGATATAAATTTGTCATATTCACAGGATCATGACACTGAAGAAAATTCAGCTTTCCATCACAGAAATAAATTACATTTTAAAATATATTCAAATGGCAAACACGTATTTGAAATAGTAATAATGTTTCATAATTTTTGATTAAATAAACGCAGCCTTGGTGAGCATAAGTGGTAAAAACATCAAAATCTTACCCACATATTTTTGATCAGTATCTTTATAAGCAGTGTATGTGTATGGTTGTGTGTGTGTTTCAGGAGGAGAGTGTGTGTTGGAGATGCCTGGAGTCGTCGTGTGTCTTACAGCACAGAGTCGTTTCTTCAGCCTGTTCACAAACCCTACATCACCATGTGCCAAAGCCACCGCATGTGTAGCACGTACAAGTAAGAACGCACACAAAACACATCCAAATACGTATTCTACTTCATAATGTATCAATGACTGACTGGACTGTGTGTGTTTTACAGGACAATCTATAGGGTTTCTTACAGGCAGGTGAGCAAAGCAGCTCCTACCGTACACTTTTACCCAGAATGCTGTCCTGGATGGCGACGCATACATTCACACAATTGTAACCAAGGTAAAAGCACCCCATGCTGCTTAACAGGAGCCCTAACTGTGTTTTCTCTTGGATTGATAGCTGCATGCGTGTGTGTCTCTCTAGCGGTGTGTGAGCAGTCTTGTGCAAATGGAGGCTCGTGTGTAAGGCCAAATCATTGTGCATGTCTAAAAGGATGGACGGGACGATACTGTCAAACAGGTACACAGAATCACACACAAATGTTCATTTACTGTTATGTTTATGGTAACACATGCTTTATAAACAAAAAATTGATGTCCATAGACAAGACCAAAAAAATACTCTATACATATACAAACAAAACAATACAAACAATTTGAGACTATTTTCGCTTTGTACATTTATTTTAAAGAGCTTTTTGCTCTTTTATTATTAATATAATATAATTAATATAATTTTACTAATATATATATATATATATATATATATATATATATATATAATATTATAATTATGTAATTAAATGTAA
>JAUCNO010048999.1:0-16264 GCA_032353835.1 Enteromius viviparus | reverse complement strand
TAAAAATATAATACTATATTAAAATTAAATAAAATATTTTATATATTTAACATGCAAATAATTTATTAAGTATTAGATATATATATATTATATATTTGTTTGCATAATAAATATACACAGACACACATACAGTATATATAAAAATATTAACTAAATAAGAACTATACACAGTATATACATGTAAGCAAAAACCTTTTTATTTTGCACCATATATATATAAATTATACTATATAGCAAATGCATTTAATTAATTAGTAAATTTTTTAAAACATAAACCATTTTAATGACATATCTATATTTTAGTCTGCAGTGTCTTCATCATCAGTTAGTGGGTTATTACACATTTAAATACATTGCTGCAGGTTTTTATGAGCATTAAAGAAGCGTCATTGATACTCCAATAGGTTTAAGAATCCAGGGTTCATAAGCAATTTGCTCTGAAACAATAATTACCTCTTCTGCAGGATGCCAATATCGTACGGCATTGATCCGAGTAATAGCGGCGTCTTATTGAATTCATCGGCGAGGGATGTAGTCAGGGGCAATATTATGACAGAATTAATAAAATCTTCTCTTCAACAATACTGGTGTGATTACTTGTCTCCGAACAGACAAATATAAGAATACCCCTCTATTCTTTCAATTACTCACGAATTACTACTGATTGTGTCAAGGCGCTTTTTTGCCAGGCGCCAAAGTAAACTGCGAAGAACAGACTCTTGTTAGCCTAATGCGTCCTAACCATTAGCGAGAGTAATAAGTGTATCAAATTCACATAATCATGTCTAATTAGTATCAGTAATTATCTTGTTGGGTGCGAGAATATTAATCTTGCGGTCCCCATAGGGGAAGGGCGTCTCTTGCAGGGAGAGAGCGATAGAGCTTCAACCTCACGCTGTGGAGTACTTGCTAAATTAGCATGCTCCAAATCAGTGCTGCCGAGGGAGGGGAGCGAAGGAAACGTGTCGGAGAAAAAGGCAAAATTGCATAAAGCGAAAAACAACAGAGAAAAGTTTAGTCCCACTGTGAAATGCATTAGAGCCTAGTAAATAAAATATCAATGTTTTCCGTGTGCTCTTCAAGTTTTTTGTTGATGTGCATGGGGGTAAAACTTTTAAATGGATTTGTGTTTTCACAAGCGCATAGACAGAACTGGATATATCTGTCGTTTCTTTAAAGCCTCGGCGTATAAACAGCACATTGCAAAATGTACGTTTTTAAAACATTTTGGTAAAAATAGGCTAACGGCAATGTTGAGCCAATTTGAAAATGAGCCGAGCGCGAACGATGTTGGGTCTTAAAGAGAAAACAGATAGGCAAGGGGAAAAAAATCATTAGGTATCCATCCGAACCTCACCTTGAGCCTAAAATGTGGAGGTTTAAATATTAGCCAGTGTCTCTATCAAGCAGAGCGCCAGTTTTTGGGGAACAGGAGGGAAGGACCCCTGACACGGCCAAGCCGTGGATCTGCTGATTGAAGCCAGGGAGGGCCGTCAGCACAGCCGCCGCCGCCGGGAGAGATGGATGTGTCAGGCGGAGAGTGGGGGAGAGCTAATTACCGTTCCGAGTGTATCTTGTTAATTAAGGGCTAATTAGTGGCAGAAACGCAGAGGGAGCAGGGTAGGGAGACGGGTGAGGCGCTGACTGCTCATGTAGCACGGAGAGAGACGAGTGCAGATGAGATCTTTACTGTAACTTTGAGTATGGTTGATACTTTATGGTTCCCATCTTGTCTATATAGGGAAATGGTGGTTCTGAGATTGTTTGCTGATTGCCTTGAGGTTTTAGTAAAGATAAAACATTGTTTTACTTTAGATTTTTTTTTTACTTGTGATTTAAAGTATGATTTACATTTACAGAAACTGAAGTAACTGGTGTTTTTTGTTAAAGGGATAGTTCACCCAAAAATTCTAATTCTGTCATTCACGTTTTGTTACAAACCAGTATGAGTTTCTTTCTTCAGATGAACACTAAAAGAAGATATTTTGGTGAGCAAACACTGACGGTACCCATTGACTTCCATAGCATGGGGAAAAATACACTGTGGAAGTTAATGACTACCCTCAACTGTGATTCCTTTAAATAAATGTGCTAATAGTAAACTACAATGTGGTTGATACTTTATGGTTCTCATCTGATCTGTAGGAAAATAGAGGTTCTGAGATTGTTTTCCTGATTGGCTTCAGGTTTTAGTAATAACCGAACATGTGGTAATTTTGACTTCTGATATAAAGTATGATTTACATTTACAGAAACTGAAGTAACTGGTGTTTTTGGCAGAAACTGGTGGATTCCTTTAAATAAATTTGCTAATAATGAACTACAATACAGTTGATACTTTATGGTTCTCATCTTCTCTGTAGGAAAATGGAGGTTCTGAGATTGTTTTCTGATTGGCGTCAAGTTTTAGTAATAACTGAACATAGTTCTGCTATAGTTTTTGTTGTTGTTTTTACACATACTGCGGTAATTTTGACTTGTGATATAAAGTATGATTTACATTTACAGAAACTGAAGTAACTGGTGTTTTTGTCAGAAACTGGTGGATTCCTTTAAATAAATTTGCTAATAATGAACTACAATATGGTTGATACTTTATGGTTCTCATCTGATCTGTAGGAAAATGGAGGTTTTGAGATTGTTTTCCTGATTGGCTTCAGGTTTTAGTAATAATCGAACATAGTTGCGCTATAGTTTTTGTTGTTGTTGTTGTTACACATACTGTGGTAATTTTGACTTGTGATATAAAGTATGATTTACATTTACAGAAACTAAAGTAACTGGTGTTTTTGGATTTTTGTTAGGGATAGTTCACAAAAAAATTGTAATTCTGTCATTTACGTTTTGTTCCAAACCTGTATGAGTTTCTTTCTTCGGATGAACACTAAAAGAAGATATTTTGATGGGCAAACACTGACGGTACACATTGACTTCAACAGCATGGGGAAAACAATACTGTGAAAGTCAATGCTAAAAGTCAACTGTGAAACATCCCTTTATATATTGGAATATCAGGGTACATGATTGTTTGGGCCTTAATGCCACATTTACTGATAAAGATAGTAGCAAGAATGGATCGATTACATTGTCAGAAAAAAAGCAGTGCAATAGGAGTCAGTGGAGCCAGTAGGTGTTAATATTTACCATTTGAGTATTACTATATACACTTTAGGTACTAATATGCGTTGATTTATTTGTGGCGAGCTGCCACAATATCCACAAAACAGTGTTTATAAGCACCTGTCGCTTATTGAGATTATTAGACTTTTAAATATGAACAGAATTCATCTGTTAATATAATCAAAGTTTGTTACTAAGCCGAAACCGCCGCATATAGTTGCTTATTAGTGTACGTTAAGTTTGATGGAGGCTATATTGATTTTATCCAACGATGTTGCGATTATAAATCGGATTCCTGTGTAGTATTAATGTTTACTATTTGTACTTGTTTTATGCATGACTACAGAAACTATAATGTGAAGAGCTTTATTGTGTGTTGTATATTACAGTATACAACAGTTCATAGAGAGTCCATGGGAAACACTGAATATGTATCAAAAGCTGTTGGATTGTAACTTTTTAAAGTGTACATATTAGTACCTTTTTGCTGAGTGTACTATATATACTTTTGGTGCTAATATGTACTAATATATACACAAAGTAAAGCCTGTAAAATGTGATTTGAAGGTCTCTTTCTCTCTCTGTTTGTCAGGCACTCCTCACTCTAACAGCAGCAGTTCTCTTCAGTCCGGCGGCTCAGTGGCTGGCGTGGCTTTGGGCGCTAGTAAAGAGGGGATGCACCAGCGCTCGTTCTCCGTGTCCAGCGCAGAACAGTGGAGTGAGGCTGTTATCAGCACCACAGCAGGTCAGAGGAAAAGCACACCTCACTTCAGACACTTCCCTTTGTGAAGGTCTTGTTACCTTTTCATTTATGACATGTTCAAAATTCCACCAGCTGTTTTTCGCATTGCTTTGGTATTTGCAGCAGATTTCACTTCAGGATCATTGATGGTGTAACACACAACAGCTTAATAAATGAATAAATGCTACTGTAATAAAGCACCAATGTACAGTACAGGTCAAAAGTTTGACATTGATAATTATATTGAATTATTATTCACGTGACACTGAAGACTGGAATAATGCAAATGAGTGCACAAAGAAATAAGATACATTTAAAAATATATTCAAATAGTAAAAAAAAACCTAAAATTTTTACTGTATTTTTTATCGAATGCAGCCTTGTTTAGAAGAAGAGATATTCGAAAAAAGATATCCGAGACATCTGACTTGTAGTGTGCATTACTTCTTTAAAAATAAATAAATAAATAAAATCAACAATGGTAAAATAATGCATAATCACAGTTTATAAAAAAGTGAATTGTGAACAAAATCCACTCCAGCAAACTCTGAATGCAACGCCCACACCTCCAATCCAATCAACAACTGATGTAAAGGCCCACCCCACATTATTGTTAAAAACAGTAGTCTATTAGTAGTAGTAACTCTATGGCACTTTTGTTATTACTTGTATCAGTGGCTGTGCTGTTAACAAGCCAATCGCTAATCAGGATCATTTGGTAATTGCAGCATTTTAATGGCAACTCTGGTCCGCCACCAACTGCAAATATTCTCTCCATTTCGCCTATCCTCTCTCTCTCTCTCTCTCTCTCTCTCTCTCTCTCTCTCTCCATCCTGTCAGTGCACTTGAGTGAAGTCAAATAATATATTTGCCAGGCGTAACAACGCTGCACATTTTTCCCCCCGTCTTCACTACTTCTTTTTTTCCCCTCCCGCGTTGGAAAATGAATGCTTTACGGGGACAACATTCATCACTGGTTATTTCCCTCTCTTTGTCGGCTGGCAGTAAAAAAGCACTTAAATGCACATCAACAGAATAACAGTCATTTCCATGCATGTTTGCGCACTCGTCGTTCTCATTAGCGGCTGCTCTGTTTCTCCCCCCCACCCCCCTCCGCCCTCATGCTATCGCCCTCTCCGTTTTTGTCTCTCGCTCTCTCTCTCTCTCTTCCTCTCTTCCCTCCCTCCTTCTGTTAGGGTCCCAGGGGCCCCGCTAGTTTAAAGAGCGCTCTTTACGAGCAAAATGGAGGCCCCGCCGCGTGGCCCCGTGGTGTCGCAGACAGAACACGACGCCGTGTAACACTCGCCCTTCTCTGCTCGTCTCTGCTTGTCGAACAATCAATTTCAGCCCCGCTCCGCCATCGGCCCCCCGTCTACACCCATCAGCTCCACATCCTAAAGCAGAATTACTCAAAGCGGCCGTAGCCACAGAATGAGCTGCATGTGTGTGTGTGTGTGACAAAGCACTTCATTAGGCCCTGGTGTAAAATAGTTATTGTCACACACAAGCACACGTACTCAGACTTTTAGCTGTATCAGGATTTGGTGGATGCATTTTCTCTATGACCTGTTACCCATCAGCCTCTCGGTTCTTGCGTTTACTGAGAGTATTATGGCTTTACTGGTCATAATGGAGATAATAGAGTTTTATATCGGAGATCTTGGGAAAGTGCTCACCTAGAGAAAACCTTGTTTGTTGGGTGGAAGATTCACAGATTTTCTTTTCTGTTTTGTCGTCGTTCTTGTATTCATGTGATGTGCATTGGATATGATTAGACATGCAGACTGAACTAGTCGTTCAACAACCAAGTAGTTGACTAGTGAGTAGGATGCACCAATGTTAAACTACTTATTTTAATGTCAGATACTGATCAGCCAGTAATTATGTTATATTTTGTCTTAATTAATTAGAAATAAGACAAACGTACACAACTTTTTTTAAGCGAATCAGAATCTGGAAAAAATTTAAATTTACAGTATAATAAAATCAGATGTAATTGATGAATCACATTTAAACTAAATACATTATTAAGGATTATGTATTTTATGTAAAAAATACATTTAAAAAAAATTAAGCATGTGTTCGATGACAGAAATCTAAATGTAAAAATAGAACAAATAAGTATGCACAATTAAATTTTTGATAGTAATTTATGATTAGTAAAATATTATAATTTAAAAGACTCTTTTCTATTTTAATATAGTTAATAATAAAATGTATTTCTGTAATTCATCTGAATAGTCACATGATGCTTTAGAAATCCTTCTAATATGTTGATTTGCTGCATACTGGAACGATATGTATCTGTGACTGCGTATCATCAGGGATGTTTTACGCGAAATTCCCCATCGATGCCTATTTAGCAAGCCCCAGTCATGCCATTATCCTTGTCGAGGGTTGAAGGTCAACCAGCAGATCAGGACTGTTCAGATGAGCAGCGGTAGATTGATAATCTTCTCAAACAGTAACTATTTCCATATGATGTGAGTGTTGTTCTCTCTCTGAGCTACAGCCTCTGAATACTGATCCTTCTGATTAAATCTGCACTCTGCTCTTAGTTATATCTGTGCTGTGCATGCTAGAGTGTGTGTGTGTGTGTGTGTGTGTGTCTACCTGGTATTTATCACACTATGGGGACCAATTGTGAATGATAGGAATACCAGTAAATGTTGACCTTTGTGGGTACATTTGTTAGGTCCCCATGAGGAAACAAGCTTATAAATCTAAAAATGCACATAGTAAGGAGTAGGTTTAGATGTAGAGTTAATCTAGGGTCAGTGTAGGGCAATACCACATACAGTCTGTACAGAATAAACACTATTTCACCTATGGAGAGTCCCCATAAAACATGTGTGTATTTTGGAGTTGTACTCTTAGAATGTATCAAACGTCTCTTAACTATGTTGTGTAAAACAGTAGTGTTTTGTACAGTTTTATAAAGGAACCGGTTTTTACGTTTTCTAAAAATGCAGTTGCTAGGATGTTTAAGGTGGTTACCAAGGTGTTGCTAGGGTGTTCAAGGTGGTTACCAGGGTGTTGCTAGTGTGTTCTGGCAGTTGCTAGGTAGTTTTCATACCCTGTTAAATAGTTTAGCATTCCACGTTTGTTTGTAATGGTTTCTAGCATGTTGCTATGCAGTTGCTAGGCTAGGTTATTCCACGTGGTTACCAGGGTGTTGCTAGGTAGTTTTCCCACTGTTGCCATTTTATGCATAGAATCCTCATTTCCACATTTGTTCTAATTGGTTTCTGTTATGTTGCTATGGAGTTGCTGGTGCATTCTGTGTGGTTGCTTGGGCGTTGCTAAGGTGCTCTGGGTGGCTGCTAGATAGTAGTCTTACTCTATTGATCGTTGTAAACAAAAATAATCCTCATTTCAGCATTTGTTCTGATTAGTTGCTGGCATGTTGCTATGCCAGTTGCTAGGTTGTTCTGGATGTTGCTAAGGTGTTCTAAGTTGTTTCTATGTAGTTGTCTACACGTTTGTTCTAATTGGTTGCTAGCATGTAGCTGTGCAGTTCCTAGGGTGTTGCTAAGGTGTTTTAGGCAGTTGCTTGGTAGTTGCCTACTCATATTTTCATATTTTGGTTGCTAGCATGTTGTTAGGTTGAGTGTTGCTAAGGTATTTTAGGTTGTTGCTAGGTATTTGTCTGTGTATTTGGTTGGCTGTTGCTAAGGTGTTTCTAGTGGTTGCTAGGTAGTTGTCTAACCATTTGTTCGAGTTGGTTTCTAGCATGTTGCTATGCATTTGCTAGGGTCTTCTGGTGGATATTATGTATTTTTCTTGTCTGATCATTGTATCCCTAAAACCATTATTTATTGATTTGTTCTTTTATTAGTAGTTAATATATTGGTGTGTAGTTGGATGGTTGCTAGGGTGTTCCAGGTGGTTGCTAGCAAGACTTCTCATGTTTTGATTATTGTATGCATAGAATCTTCATATTTACATTTGTTCTGGTTTGTTGTTAGTGTGTTGCTAAGGAGTTCCTAGGTAGTTTTCTAGTTGTGGTGATCAAATTATGGATAGAGTGCTTATTTGCGCATTTATTCTGATTGGTTGCTAACATGTTGCTATGCAGATTTCTGTTGTTGTTGTTTTAAATCTGCTTGAAATTAAATCATCATATTATTGGAATTATCACAATAAAGTGTGATGAACTGGTTTCAGGCTACATTTAGTTAGTCTGTAGATTAGCGTGCCGCAGCTGAGCTAGTCTAGCGGTGTGGCTCTAATCTGAAGTCTGCCGTGCTTAGGGGCGGAGAAGACGTCTCCCCTGCGGAGCTGGAGGAGGCAGCGAGCGCAGGGAGTTTGATTCTCGCTCTCGCCTGTAATGAAGTTTGACATTTCGTTTGGAGAGAGCAGCGGCGTGTGCTGCCCATGCCTTGATTAGCGCTCTCTAATTGACAATAATAAGAAGGAAGTAGTGATTGTGTTCTGCACACTTTTCTCAGCATTAATTGCAGCCATTGGCATTGATTACGGACGGGGGCTGCTCACACGGCTGCCGTGTCAAGGGGTAGGAGTGGAGAGAGGGGGGGGCGTCATCGTCTTCCTCGCAAAATTACCGTCCGCACCTCTAGCTCTCGAATTAGCGACTGCGAGAAATCGAAGTTTCTCCTCACGTACACTGGAAAAAATTGAGAGCTATTAAGAAACGAGTTAATGTTCTTTGTTCACACCCTCCAATCTTCCCTGGCTCACCCACAGCCCTCGTCTCCAGATCCATGGCGTAAAGTGCCGTTTCCCGCGGGGACGCTAACACTCGCTAATCGCAGGTTAGCTGACCACCTTATTTCCTGCTGCTGCCTGAAGAGCGGCTCCAGCTAAACTCAGATTAGGCTGTAAATGCGTACAGGTCCCTTGCACACTTCAACTTACCTCACCTCAGGAGAAACAGAGCAGCCGCTACTGACGTCTCTATAAAATAGATTTTTTTTTAGCCATTTATTATAGTCTTTTTTTCTTTGATTAACAGAATCACAGGACCTGGGTTATTAGGGTTTTTTGGGCTGCTATGATTAATGCTGTATGCTTTGTATTGTGTGTATATATATATATTTTTATAGATATTTTTTTTTTTTATATATATATATATATATATAAGAGAGAGAGCGAGACATAAAATTTTCACCAGATTTCGGTAACAACCAGAGTACAAATAATTATTTTACTGGTCTCACCAAACATTATTATGGTACCATGTCTATTAAATAAATGTTCTTATGTATTCTAATAAAGAAAACACTAATAAACAAAAGGTCCAAAAAGGAACAATATTATGGTACTATAAAATGCATAGAAAAGCTGCAAACAAAATGTACAAATTGTACAAAAGACAAATATCTCTAATACGTGAGATACTAAAGGTCACAAAAGATCAAAGCGGTTATATTTTGGAAAAGAAATCAATACAAAATGCAATAATTACTTAAAATGCAAATTAAAAGTACCATAATAATCAGTTTAATTCGTAGTATAAAAGCCTGTACACACCAGGGATAATCTATAAGGAGATTATTATTCTTTTTATTTATGAATAAATCCACACCACAGCTATAACGATAAAGGCACAGAGAAACGATATCATTGAAATCACTTTCAGAATGATTATTTCCAGCTGATTAACGATAAAATCATTGACACCCAATCAGAATCCATCCTGCTGTAACAAGCTGGAGAATTTAAAGCGGCAGATTAGCATATGCTTAGAATAAATGATATCGACGATATCATCCGCTGGTGTGCACGCCAATATCTTTATAGTTACCTTTCTTGGTGTGAGTGAGGCTTAACTCAAAGCACTGCTTCATTTGTAATCATATACTGCTGTACTTTTTGGATTAATGATGACTCTGTAAACAGAGGTTCAGATGGCTGATCTGACAAGGGCTGCCCTTCACTGTTAACCTCCACCTACACACACAATGCCACTGCTGTCACAGCCGGAGATGGGCGCTCTTCACTGAGTGTGTGTGTGTGTGTGTGTGCTTGCATGTGCGAGAGCTTTTGCATGTGTGTAGTGTGTGAACAGTATTCTCAGAAGCCCTCTACCCCCAGCTGTCTGCTGTAGCTAATGATTGGTCCCAGGGGGGCTGTTGGGAAGAGGAGTGTAGAAATTGAAACAGACGTTTGCGTCCTTGCACAACGTGTGTGGCAGCTGGGAGCGCCGCTCCGCCATTCATACGCGGGAGGGAGAGCAGACTCTTAAAGTCATGAATATCAATGGTGAACACAGAGTCAGTGATGAAGCATCAACTGCCAACCTGCCGTGTTTCCAGCGAGCTCATATCACTATATCTGCTTTGTAGAGCCTAAACGGCACTCATGGTAAACACAGTGATCTTGGGAAAAGAAAGAGGCCTTAAGTGGCGGTTTTATGAAGCACCACTGAGGGTTTTTTTTTTTTTTAGTATTACTGACAGAAACGGACAGTCTAAAATTACTAATTGTATTGAATAATTTTTTTTACTAATTTAATAATGTCCAATGATAATATACTTACATTTATTTAAATGCTATTAATAAATAATATTTAAATCTTAAAATGCATAAATACTGTTGGTAGTATTTTAGATTAATAAAAATGCATTTAACATTGTTTTTTTTTTTTTTAATATATTTATATATATATGGTGTCAAAGACAATGATTTTATATTACTATTATTAATTCATTTTTTATTTTTGACCCTGGAGCACAAAGCCAGTCTAAATTAGCATGGGTGTACTTGTAGCAATAGCCAAAAATAAATTTTATGGGTCAAAATTATTAATTTTCCTTTTTTTTTTTTTTTAAATCCATAGAATATTAAAACATATTTTTATTAGTAATATACATTGCTAAGAACCTAATTTGGACCAATTTAATTAATATTTATATTCATTTGTTTCACTCTCAGATTCCAGATATATATCTGGATTTATATTTAAAAATAATAAAAATTATATATTTATAATTTTTTTTATGTATGTGTATTTTGCACAAATATGTATCTGGATTTATTCATAGCTCACTAATTATCTATTTAAAGAGAAAAGTGATAAAAATGATCAAATGCTTTGATAACTACACCTTCCCTCATGAATAAAAATATTAGTGTATAAATTTAAACCCATAATCTTGACTTTTGATTAAAATTAATTAACAAAAACATTTACAAATATACAGCGTCCAGATACCACAGTAACATTATCATTAGGATGAATCATTCTTCCGCGTCTTTGATAATGATAAAGCAACAATATTGATTGAGAATTATCGTAATTGTGTAACGAGGCTAATTGTTAAACCCTCTAATTTGTCTCTTGCCATGTGTAATTAAGCTCAAATCCCACAGTGTATTTGAGTAATCCTCCGCTTCATCATTTATTCATTATCAAGCTGTTCTTATTAAACGCCTCAATCATAATTATTAACCGCGTTTTATCAATAAAACAACGAATTGCGTGGCTTTAGCATACGAAACAGTGACCATACGGAACTGTCGCAGGGAAACGAAGAGTTAAAGGTAGCATTAGCTAGACGCTAAAGTCGTCGGTGCCTACGGCGGATCGGGTGGCTGTAGTTTATTGTCCTGTACCCCCTGTGCCGCCTCCATCTCTCTCTCTTTAAAGAGCATGCTAGCCCAGCGATCCCTCAAGGTAAACCCCCAAATTACGCCTAATGTTCTACACAGGCTAATGGTTGTTGGTGCCATTAGAATATGCGTTATTTAGCTCCGCGGGTTTCAGACACTCCCAGACCCGTGCATCGTGGTACACACACACACACACTTGCACGCGCACACTCTTATACACCCCAGGCCTGTGGAGATGAATGGAGTTTGCAACACTACAATGAGCTTTTGATGCCAAGACAATGGAGGAGGCTGCCCGCATCTGACACACTGTGTGTGCGAGTGTGTTTCTGAGGGCCGCTAACAATATGGGGTCCACTTTGCCGGGCCCCTCTGCCCCTGGGCTGGTCGGGAGGTTGTGGGTAATAGTGTCCCAAGGGCACCCAAAAATGATGTGGAAGTGTCATGAGGCTCAGAAAGATGGCTGTGGCTTCCCTACTGACACCCCCTTTTCTTACCGCGTCACAGAAACACACTAGTGTGGAGCGGCAGGTTAATATCGCTTCTGTAAAATCACCTTACGCCCAACCCGACCTCTGGGATGCTCGTGTGGCGTCTCCCATTACAGCGCCGGTCCTCGGGCAACAGCAAATCATCATTTGTTACTCACGTGCGCGTCCCCTTCTCGTCAAGCTAATAGAGGTGAAACGGAGGTGTGGTCCAGCTCTTGTTTTTCTCTGTGTTTGTGGATCTTCACTTGTACTGTAACATGTGGTGGAAGTCCAAAATAAGGAAAAATCGTGAGCTGAACAGTAACATGTTTAGGAGATGTTTAATAACAAGTTTATAACTTAGGGATGTAACAATTCACTCATTCAGTTTTTTTTTACAAAATGACATTGAAGACAAATTATACATGAAATTATAAATTTATAAAAAGGTGTCCTTTTATTAAGCGATTGCTGCATGTTTCTTTGAGAAATTGAAATATAACAAAACAAAATAACTTTTAAATAGTCAAATAATTAAGTTAACACAAATAAAACACAAATAAAAGAAATCTCTTCATATAAACAAAGGCTTTGCTCTTTTATTTTAAATTAGAGGCAACCGCTGCGTTTTAATGCATGCAGCGTGAGCTAAATTAAATTTTATAATTAAAAAAAATTTAAGCAAAACATAAAACCTGCACACAAAATCTGCACAAAACAGTTGAATGAGATACAGATTGACTTTCTGCCAGCAGGTGGCACTTATGAACAGCAATGATATAGTGTTTCCTAGGTTACCGCTATAAACAAAACAGAGCTGGTTTATGGACGCTAGCCTACTTTAATATATATTGTTCAGAGGCGAGATAATCAGATATATAAATATGCATATAAAGTTCTACCCAAATTGTATCGCGGTTTGTTTAGCATCTCAAACTGTTTGATTGACGGCCATGCATTGTTCTCCACGTATATATGCATTTGTTCTGAACCAGAAATACGTTTTGTCACAAAAGCCGGTGTTCAAGGCATCACAAGTTCAGGTTTTAGAGCAGAAACCGGAAAGCGCCTTTTTTAT
Organism: Enteromius viviparus; assembly: GCA_032353835.1. NCBI lineage: Eukaryota > Metazoa > Chordata > Actinopteri > Cypriniformes > Cyprinidae > Enteromius > Enteromius viviparus. Next base: position 3,279 of record JAUCNO010048999.1, on the reverse strand, counting down.
TAGTGAACGGAACTGGAGTTCGTTTTAGCGAATCAGCTCGCAGTATTCAGGTCAGGTGACAAGACTGCTAGTCACTTTCAAAAGACGCACTAGCTGAGAGGACTTTTGTCTCATCACATCTACAGTATGGAGTATGCTTTTGCCAAAAAACTAACTTTTAATAAATACATACAGTATATAAATATATGTGTGTGTGTGTGTGTGTGTGTGTGTGTACTTTGTGTGAATGATATTACTTTTGGATGCACAATAAAAAAAAGCATGGTTTATGAAAATTTACAAAAATGTGTAAATATTGTTATACAATTAAATGCAGTAAAAAAAATCTAAAGTAAAAAAAATATCCATATATATATATATATATATATATATATATTTAGAAAAAAATGTATTATATAATATAAACACACACACACATATATATATATATATAATTACAAAAATAGTATTTGCAAACAAGTATGTATTAACATTATTAATATTGTTTTGTCTTTTTTTAATGTGAAATAGTTTACGTAAAGTTAATGCTGTTTGCCCGGTTAGAAAATAATTTTTTTTTAAAAGTAGCAACATTTTCTGTGGACTTTGAATCATTTAAGACAAGAAAATCTTTGGTTAAACTTCATGTGTTTTCTTTTCTCCAGCCAATGGGATGTCAGATCCTCTCAGCTCCGCCCCTGGCATGAGCAGTGCCACCAGTCCCAAACTTGAGCCTCCGCCATCACCTCACGCCAACCGCAAGAAACACAGACGGAAAAAAAGCACCGGCATCACCAAACCAGACGGCCTTTCTGCAGGGAACGAAGGTAAAGAGAAGCAACTACACAAGTTTGTGTTATTCGCACAAATATCTTCTATATCTCACTGTCCCATTAGTAACAAACACAGTTATCAATATCAGCTTAGAGGCTTGTTTTAGGTACAAAATACTAATATATAAAAGTCCACTTGGCCTGTGGCTAATAATAATTAGAAATCTTTATTGTTGATCCATTGTTTTGTGAACCACATACACCAGAGATGATGTGTCATGAACACAGTGCCACTTGGGTTTTATTGCCCGTCCCAATGACAAATAAAGTCTCCTAATTGGTTGTTATTGAGGAAACAAAAGCGCTTCCCTCAGGCTGTTTTGTTGCCAATAGGCAAAATCCATCAACTAGATGGACACCGTCCATCAATGATGGTGACACAGGTGCTTCCTAATCATTTTTTTTATAACTATTTAATAAATCCACATGAAGCCATCTATGAAGTCATACAAAAATATGAAAATCAAGCATGCTTTAATAATAAATAAATACCTGTAGGTGATATAAAGACAGCATTTATTGTGTGAAGAAGGATTTTTGTTTAATTTTCAGCTGTTTAAATGTGACCGGGATCAAGTTTAATTGTGTTTTTATATAAGCTAAAATTGCCTCAAATGATCCAGCGCCACTATTGTGACTGTTTTATTAGTTTTAAATGTGTATGGATGACATTACAAGCTCAAGGGATCGCAAACGTGGTCATTTCCCATCGCAGCACGAGTTAAAGACGTTCTTAGCGCTCGTTCTGTCTCATTACGCAGACGCTTCCTCAAGAGTGCGAGGTCTAACCTCTGATTTTCTTAAGCTCGGCTTGGTCATCTGGCAGAATAACAGCGGCTGAATGTGCACGGACGCAATTTCCATCATGAGCGTGCTGGTTTTGTTGCCTCTGTACAGCCTGAAAGCTTCTATTAGCGCTTGTCTGTTCTAGTGAGTGCATGCAGAATACAGACATATTGCTTAAGTATGAGAATCACTCACATGGAGCAAGTTGTATCTGCTGAAGGCGGAGGAGTGGGGTGTGGGGGGTGCTTGGATCCTTGAATAAATTGCTATCAGTTTATCTCATTTACGGGGCAATCAAAAGCGGCGAATGCTGGCAGAAATCAAATTTTAGCTGTTGTGAAGCATCATAAGTCAAATGTGCTGTCGCTCTCGAAGAAGGTGAGGCAACTTTTTCCGCGCTTTGCTTTGTGAGAGGAAGTGTCCGGGAGATTTTTTTACAGCGCTGATTCACAAATAGTCTATGGCAGCTGATGGTTTTACGTGAACGTCCACAATTAAGACAGCTAAATGAAGTGTGGTTCAGTTTAGTGCTGATTCTTTTGATTCAAGCAGGCCTTGAACAGTTGAATCCAGCCTTTAATTCGTCTACATGCTGAGTGTCTCCATTTGAACAGCTTCAGTGGAGCATCTCCTTCATTCCCGCAGGATGTACGGCGGTGTAATGAACATCTCAGGTGTTTAAAAGACGATCTGGTTTCCCGGTGAGTCGACTGACAGGAGCTTTAATGCCTTTCTTTGCGACCATACCTTTATCTTCGCTCCTGTACTGGAAAAGTTGATTAATGTGGGCTTTTCTATAGGAAACATGCAGTTACTACAAATCTATTTATTTTTTAGATGTTGTTAACATATAAGGCTGCGCTCTCATTGCACACTTGCTTTTCTAACTTTATAGCAAGAAAATAAAATATAACATTTTATTAGACTTAACTGAATATGTTTTAAGAAATTTGGATCCCAAATTATGTTAGGTTATTATTAGTTAACTAAAAAAAAAACAAGCATTAATTGAACGTAATTAATGCAATATAAAAAATGTAATTGTAGTAATAATACTGAAAAAATATTTTGATGATTTTACATTTTTAAGAATACTAGTGGTAGCAGTTATTACCACTATTAATTCAAATTTAATTTATTAGTTATTAATCTTTAAAATAAAAAAATAAGATAAGTACTTTTTAAATATTATCATTATTGTTGTAATTATATATATATATATATAGTTGTTATTATTATTATTAATATTATCATTATTATTGTTATTTTTAAAATATTTATATATTTAAACTTATACAATTTTTAAATACATTTTCAAAGATTCATTATAAAATCGAATTTATTATTATATTATTTTTTACATATTATTACATTATAACAAATAAATAAATAAATAAATAAATGTTGTATTACATTTATTATATTAAATTTACATTTTGTATGTATTTAATAAATTTAAATCTGAAATATTTAATCTAATTTATTATTTTTATCTTGTAGTCTAATGATCATTTAGTTATTATTGAGCAGAATGTAAAAAAAATAATATTGGTTCTGCATTTACACATATAAATACTCAGTTTATGAAATAAGCAATATGGAAAGATCTTTCAATCATTTAAAAAGTTTCCTGTTACACTTATAGTATAATATAAATTGTAATATTTAAAAAAAAAAAAAA
>JAUCNO010048998.1:0-16310 GCA_032353835.1 Enteromius viviparus | reverse complement strand
GAATCTAAAAAATAAATCTGAAATAGAGAAAAAAATAATGCATTGTATAGAAATAGAAAACATTAAGGAATTTGGGAAAGATAAAAAAAGATTTTGCAGGGCCCTATCACTAGGTTTATATCAGCATACGCCCTACATGGGCATCAGGCAGGCATTGACTACTTTCACCAATGCAAAACCAACTGTGATTTCAGTGTCCGTCATCCCCTTATATAACACACTCAAAGAGCAAAGAAGAACCCGTCCACCATTAGACCCACAAACACATATGCAGTTCCATCACTTAACTCTTGCGTAGTTTAAAAACCCTGGACATTATTACATAATCGGCACAGCTGCTGCTGGTTTCATTTGAGATTAAACCAAGAGAGCAAATCTGCTGTATTATTTCCCAAAGATCCATTTACAATGGCTGAGAAAAATCGAGGAACCTGAACTTCCTCTTTTTTATAGCACTGAAGGTCAATACTTTCAGTAAGACAACAACTTCACCTTGTCCTAAAGAAATGACAAAGGGAAAACCCCGTTTGTGGGACAACTCCTAATGACAGAACCAGAAGTAACAGGTCATAATCCTTATCAGTAGATGTTGCGACCAATATCCAACACAAAAGCAAGAGTTGCACAAGAAAAACACTCTCTTATAAACAGTACCAATATTTGACCCCACTAAAAAGTTATATTATCTCCAATATAAGTTAGTCCTATATTACAGTGACAAATATGTTCAGTCACAATTCAAGGGAACAAGAAACCCAATTGGTTAGCCCATGAAACAGAGTACGTCAACTAAGATGACACAGCAAACATGAAAAGAGCAAAGTGTCCACTAGAAACAATCACATAACTTTTAAAAACATACATTTTTGGCCAACATGGCATGGACCCGTAAAGCAAAACACTACACACTACAACCCCACATAAAATAACAGTGTAAATAATCACATTGTCAGATATGCTATTTTTCTCAAAAAACACATGACTGATTTGACCAAGGTTAGTTACACTGTAAAAGCCTTTCATCAGGATAGCTGTGCTAATGATGATGATGATGATGCTACTGATGATGTGCAAACAGATTCTGTCATCTGACACCATAATAACTAAATTTACAGTCATGACAAACTGGCCCTGATGACTGGAGAGCCTTATTGTTCAGCCTGATGAACTATAATTAATCACCATTTTCTAATAGACCACCTGCCAAAACGAACCACAGCAACTGTAAATGTTCATGTAAATGTTTGAGTGTGTGTTTGTGTGAGTGAGTGAGTGAGTGAGTGAGAGAGAGAGAGAGAGAGAGAGAGAGAGAGAGAGAGAGAGAGAGAGAGAGTGTTTATGGTACATTGTGGGGAGGAAACGTTAAGGATTAGGGGATAGAAAATATCGTTTGGTTAAGTATAAAAGTAATAGAAGTCTACGAAAAGTTCCCCCATTTAACACAACCCAAACGTGTGTGTGTGTGCAAAAGCTTAACGTTAGTACTATTAGACTGGTAGTTAATGGGATACAAGAACGTGGCGTTTTAGTTTATGCTGGAAGCAATCAAAATCACCCTGGCCTGTAGTATCACGAGATACAGTTTTTCAGAAAACGACAACATTCAACGAGCTGCAAGTGAAATAACGTTAGCTCTTTGACTGTACTATACAAACACAACAATTAAAACTTAACTGCCACTGGTCAAAGGCCAGTGAGATAGGAAAGAGTTGGTTTGAAGTCTGAAATCAAACAAAATGCGCGACTGTTTTGGCGTTACCTGATTTACCCAGCTGTAGTTGTTTACCGTGAGTGAGATTTACCTGTATGACACCTGTTTCCGGATGGTGAGGTGAAGGAACTCGCTGCTCTCCGCTTGGTTTTCAGGAGAAAGCCCTGCTTCTCTCACCGCTGCCAGTCGCTCAGTCCCGTTTCCTGGACACTCAGGCTGTTTTAAAGTTTCACAAAGGAACACGTCCTCCTCCTCCACCACGTCCTCCAAGCTCGAGGATATCACGAGCGTGACCGGAGAGTCCGCGGAGCTGTGCGCGGCGCGAGACGAACCATCATGGGTCTCGACTGATGCTTCTGCCATTTATTAAACTTATACAACTCGATAACGGTGCAAAGTGTCACACTGGGAGGTGAAGTTAAAAAGATATATGTGCTCTCCTTTAAGTCGCGCGAGTGAAATAGCAACGAAATTGTTGTTTCGATGCAGTTTATCGTAGACTTGACCATCACCTTCAGTTACAATTGAATCAGCGGAGTAGACGACAACCCCTCCAAACACACAGCTGACTCTGTCACGAGACCCCGCCCACATGCACTACCGATTCAGTATTAGCCAATCACCTGTGAGACTGCGAATAAACCCCGCCCATCATAACCACAGCCGCGGAATCATCCAATCACAAGAAAGAGCTCTCTCTCTCTCGCCTTCTCACACATGCTCTAATCCTAACAACAGGCTCAGACTGGCACGAAACCACAGTAGCCTACTCTAAACAAACCACAGGAGAATGAAAATGATTTGACCATTACAACAATATATTGTGTGAACATTATTCGTTTATTAACTAATTGACAATGTGTTTAGGCCTGTTTGTGAAAGAAGGAAGAGTGCCTTTTTGTATAGAGCATGGTTTTCTATTTGAGTGGCGTGTATGCTATGTGAAATGCTTGTCATATGAAAATCAATTCAGTAAATCAAAAAAAGACATAGTTTTGGTTTCACTGACAAAATATATTGCAGTGTTGTCGAGTCATGTACGTTCAGTTGTGCACACACTGCAACACACTTCACAGACCACAGTATCACCAGAACATAATATTCCACCAATGACATAACAGTTTGTGTGGATCTGAATCCATGAAATGAGACAATCAAATGAGTCATCAGAATGTTATCACTAAATGAAATTTCGAGTTATATTTAGCTCACCCAACCACCTTCAGCTCTGAAATCTTCACTGGCTACAGGAATTCTGGGTATGTAAATGTTAGAGCACAACTTTTATGTCATTCATCTCTTGCCGCACAGCTGCGCCATGCATCAAGTTCAAACCAGTAATGATCTAACAGCCATTGTATCATGCTGTGACTTCTGCAATTTTGTAGCCTATTCCAACTGAAAATACAAAGTCAGTGAGTAAGCAATTTGTGCAAACATGAAGAAAACTGAATAAGGTTTTTTATTTGTTCTCTCGCCGGTAAAGTTTTTTATTTACTAATTTATTTATCTTGATAGAATTTTATGGAAAGTTCAGTTTGTTGCAACATGCGAGGTTAATATTTAAAATTATTATATAAACAAGCTCAACACAACGCAAGATCCCATTCTCCTTTGAGAATTGAAATCATTTATTACTTTTTTGAGCAAAAATACAATCATGTATCTCACAGTGCAGGCCTGTGGGGTTACAGTCACAGATCTTCTCGAAAATGAGTTTACACCTGCAGTTTCCTCAATTAACATCTTAAAGCTCATACTGAAACCAGACTGTTATACAATATACCCACTTAATATTAACCTCTACACACACCCACCCACAAATGATTTCTCTCAAAATTTCAAGTGTAAAGAGTACAGTGTATTTATTGTCAGATTTTCTGCCGTAATCCATTTAAAATTATTATAGCTTTCATGAATTAAAAATTGAGTACGAATATCAATAACAGTATCAATAACTGGTGCACACAAGCATGCTCTCTCTCTCACACACACACAGGCTGTTTACTGGTATGGGAAGACATGGATATTTGTGTGGGTAGAACACAGCCATGTTCTTTTCCTCCTCCTCTCTCCATTTCTTTGTCCTCCATCTCTCTCTCACTTGGTTGCTCTCTCTTTGGGTTTTTTAGTTCTCTTTGGGCCTAAAGCACAACCTCTGTGAGAAGCGTTTGAGTGTTCTTAGTAAGTACCTTTATAGTACAAAAGGGATGATGTTAAGACCTATCTATTATCAGAAAATCAGAACAAGATGGAGACCAATTTAAACACACATAATGCTTAACCACACAAAACGAGTAACTTAGTTTTCTTTTGTTAATAATTTTATGTCAGAATGAATACTGTAGGATTGAGGAATACTGCAGAGTTTTGTGTTAGAGATTACTGGATGGATACGGATACTCAATATGGAAACCACACAGCAAAATGTCCACAAACCACAGAACAAATTCTGTCCATATAACAAGTCTGCAGAAACTGCATTAAAATGTAAAAATATGCATAGCCAGTGTTGGGGGTAAAGCATTACAAGTAACACAAATTATGTAATAATATTACTTTTTTTACGCTTCTGACCTTTGATGATTTTGAATATACAAGAGCCCACTAAATGAATCCCATTTATATACAGCAACACTCCATCCAGCAGTCATACTAACACTTTTTATTTGCCTGCGGCAAAAACTTTAGTTACAGTTTGTACAAAAAAGTGTTTCTCTCACATTTTCAACTATTGTGATGTTTCAGTTTGCATAAGCATAAGCAGCAGACATATTCCTAGTAAGCTATCGGGTCATTTAAAGGCACCTTACAGTGCATTACCGAATGCATTTTAAACCTGATGTACCAGTTTGAAATCGTATTTGTTCAGTCTTGTTTATCTGCACGCAGTCTAGCTGAGCAGTAGCATAGTATGTGATAATGTTTGTTTTTAGTGTTGTGTGCCGGCATTTGTGGCAAAATGTCACAGATATTTAGTTAGAGATTACTTTTTAATATATTAAAATTATTTATTGCAGCTATATAAAAAATAAGATATGTCTAGTCATATCGTCACAGCCCTGTGAAACAAGGAAAAACTAATATACTGCACTAATGTACGTGGTACGGAACAGACATGAGGCCTGACACCTGGCGGTCATCGTTTGAAAATACAATGAACACTTGAGACACTCGAGGCATGTTGACTTTGCAGGCAGACTGAAAATCACTTCACACCCAACCTTAAATATAAAATAATATGTGTACTCGGTCTGTGTCTTCTGAGGACAATACAGAATCTAATAATAATAGTAATAATAATAATTCAAATTATGCATGAAGATGCTTAATATAAGAAAATAAGACAAGAGACATTGTTGCATCTGCAAATTTTGTATTTTGCTTCATTCTAACTCTACTTTAGATAAGACAGAAAAAGCAAGAAGTTCAGAGCATAGATACATACATAGCCAGATCCATACAAGGATACAAATCAACCCAAGCCGCATGATTACCAAAATGCATTGGAAATATAAAAATACGTCCTCCATATTTACAACCAACATTTATCATCAGTCATATGTACAAAGGGCAAAAAGGGCAGAGATACAGGTAATACCAGCAACAATTACATTTACAAGCATAAACTCCATCGTCAGACTGGGCATTAGATTCAATTCTAGAACGCTCAGATATTCTGGAGTTCCAGGTTCAAGACTAATTTTCTGTCAACATTATGTGCAGTGAAGTCATAAAGTTTCCATTTATCGTCTTAAAAATACACAAATCAACAAAATGTTTTTCCAGTTCATTATAATTATTACACAACAGAAATACACTACAGATGGGTGAAACTGAGGCAGCGACGAGAACTGCTCTGTCACTACTTATGGCTCTTTAAAACTATGGTGTACTCAGTTTTACACTGATAATTATGTTATCTACAGTTTTTCATTGTGTTATGGCACATATACACCACAGAGTAATTTAAAAAAACTGACAGTGACAGGTTACTTTGTGACAACCACTTTCATCACTATAATTTAATTTGAGCGGAGAAATGCATTAAAATATGTCTATCAGTGGTTATCTCTAGCTGTACAATAAAAAATAATATTGTGGCTGTAGCATTAGAGGACATCATAAAAAATTATTGAACAAAAAAAAAAAACAATTTGAAAATGAAAACCAAAAGATGATTAGCAAATAATTTCTGAACAGTGACATTACAAAAGTTTCTCTCCTGTTAAGAAAAAGACTTCTGTAAAGCATATTTACACATCTGCACTATCAAGTCCCAGATATTTGTGGTGAATTTTACAGTGGTCAAACATTTCGCTCATGAACAGAATATAGACAGTCTAGACTAACAATAAAAATATGCATTCCGTTATCAGAAAATGTTTAAATAACATTAATTTTTTTTAAGAGGTTCACTTTTCTTAATGGGAATAACTGTTTGTTTTCACTTTGTATGCATTTTAGCCAATATTTTTAATAGATTCGTGTGGATTGTGCAGAGATTGAACATGGTTAAACACACACAGGATTTGATCGTCCCTGTTCATTTTTTTCTATATATACAAAACTTTCTTTACACAGAAATAAAGATAGCAGAAAAAAACTGTTTAACAGTTATGACAACAAGATCATGTAAACTTTACATCATCTTTCATTAAAAAAAACAAACAAACAATAACTTTCATAATTTTTTTGTGCATAAAATAAATATGCTCTTTTTTAGATGCTGCAAATACTAGAATATATTATGGATAAAATTTGTAATTCAGTACAAAAGCCTCTGCCTTTTAAAAGTAGAAAACAAAAATAAAATGCATTAATAAAAGGAAGCAGAGTAAAAGAGGGAACTATGCGTTAGGAGCATATTAAATATGACTACATGAAAAAGAATGTGAAGGCACTTAAATCAATTAGTTTTCCTAGTGCAAAACAAGTGCAATCCAGCTTAAACTTATCAGGGAGAAACTAGCCAAGATGGCAGAGGAAGAAAATCCTGTCAAAGCAAGCTTTGCAAAACCGCAAAGTACGTCAGGCACCTGTGATTACACCTGCTGGAAAACATGCAGCGATTTAAAGAAACGTCATAAGAAGAAAAAAGAAGTTCTTTGGGGTTTAATTTGGGATATGTAGTTAACGGACAGTCTCATGGCATTTTAAGAAAATCAAAGCGAACACTCATGAACTTTCCCTCCCACACCCTGTGTGTGAAGTGTTTAGTGAATTTAGAGCTGCAGGCTCACATCCATCTAAAACAGAGCAGCATCTACAACCACCCACATCCTCTCTTCTCTCTCTTAGTCCTTAAACTCAGTGCTTGCTGGTAAAGGGGAGTTTCAGTGTATGGATGGACCCATTTCTCTTCTCACAGTTCTGGGGTTGAATGTCATTTGAATGCGTGTCAAGTGAGTTGGATGGTGGTCATGAGGCTTGTTGGTTTTTTAGGGTGTGGTCAGGAGACTCAGGGTCTGTAACGGTCAGGGTCGAGGGCCGAGTAGTGCAGGATCATCGGACGTCAGTGGAGGCCTGTGTGATGAGGCAGCTCCACCCAGAGGGGTTAGAAATATTCAGCTCCTCCCTCAGGGTCCCGCTTTCTGACAAAAAAAGGGACTATTATTATTTATAAAAAAGTCACTCGTGCTCAACGAGACTGAATTTATGTGATCAAAAATGGAATAAAACTGTAAACACTGTGATTACATTTTAAAATAACTGCTTTGTATTTTAATATATTTTTTTAAATCCAGTTTATGACTGTGATGGCAAAGCTGAATATTTACTAGTCATACGACCCTTTAGAAATAATTCTTATGATTTGGTGCTCAAGAAGTATGTCAGTATTATCAGTGCTGAAAACAGTGCGCTGAAAGTTCCAAAGAACAGCATTATTTTATTGTTTTTTTTTAAACTACACTGAAAAAAATAATTGAATTTACTAAATTTTTTAAGGTAAGTGGTTGCTACATCTAATGGTTAGCGGTTTTTATATGTAGTTAAAATACATTTGCAACCGTTTGCAATCACTTACCTTAAAAATATATCTATATTTTTTTTTCATTTTTGAACAATTAAACATGTTTTTGCGCTGCCGCAAAATGTTCAAACAATATTTTAAATATATACCATATCAGTTATCAGTCAGTATTACATATTCAGCATTGAATGTTACCTGTACAAAAAAAAACATAACCCTTTCCTTTATCTAACAGGTTAGGTTGATCTTTAAAAACACTGGATATTAAACAACACTTTAATATAATATTTGGCAAATCTCAAAATTAACAAAAAATGTTTTTTAATTCTTTGACAGCATCCAGCATACCACTGATTTTTGTTTTCAAGTGTCTATTTTTAATGTATATAGACAAAATTGTATAAAGGCAGATTTTTTATATCTGTGCATCTTTAAAAATAAAGATGACACAAACTAACCCTGAATGGATTAAAAGTACTGTCAAAGTGTGCCTCACCTCGAGTGGTAGTGTGGTTCAGGGGGACGGAGTGGGGCCGCGGATGTGTTGCTGTAGCTTGCAGGCTCTGGTTGGGCCTGGCTTAAGTACCTGCTCACAAGAGCAGTATGATCCTGCTCGTGGCTGTCTTTCAGGTCCTGTACATGTCGCGGCACCCCCTCCATCCTCTCCACACTCAGCACGCCCCTGTGGCCGTCCTCCACTGGGGCACCCTCGTCATAGAAGAGCAGGCTGCGGGAGCGGACTACACACACAGAGACCAGCGTTACTTATATCACATATATTGAATGATACTGTATACTTATTTTGACTTTCATGGGAACTGTAGAGTGAAGAGAAGCGTTTTAGTGGATTTAGAGAGAGTGGGAGAAAGAAAGAGCAAGATTTGGAGTGGGCTACTCTCTTAGGCGAAACAACATGCATTTTCGGTTTCTACAGCAACCCCGCTGCCATCATCCACGGGCCGAGTCTGTAGGGCCCTTGTGAAAATGGATGAGGCATTTGAAGCCCCTTTCAAGTGCAGCTTTGATAGATCCGAAAGAGATGAGGCTTGGTGTGTGTTGTAAAGTTGAAAGAGGATTGTAAAATCTGCTCAAAGGGAAGTAATGATTTCAATCTAAAACTCTCTGGGATGTCTGACAGTAATTTGAGGGTGAGAATGGGCACTGTCAGCCCAGGAGCTCCATTAATAACCTTTAGAAGAGAGAGACGTCTCTCTCTTTCAGTCTCTCCTGGGGGGAGCGAAATAAGTGCTGTCAAAGACACACAGCTATTAGCTGCCTGGATAATTCAATGTGTCTGAAAGCCGGACGACCTACAAATAAATGCTTCTTTGCGCTCTTTGTGCAGAGAATTGTAGTTATGGCATGCAATGTACACAGGGATGAAACATACCCTGGCTGGTGGTGTAGAGGTCACCTGAGGGCAGCGGTGCGGACTTCACCGTGTGTGAGGATGATGAGGATAAGGAGGAAGAGTAGAGGGAGAGCTCAGGCAGGCAGGGAGCCAGCGAACCCAGCACCAACACAAAACACAGCGCCACCACCTGGCCAGGAGGAGGAACCACACACGGTGAGCACACCGCCCCACTGTAATCTACTTGCAATACAGCTCTCAGAGCAGCACTGACCTGCCTTTACATGCATAGGATCAAAGCACTAAACTAAACAGACAAGGTATCTCATTAGAGGAACAGTTCAACCAAAAATGTAAATTTACTCATTTAAAATTAAATCATTTGCTCAACAACGGATCCTCTGCAATAAATGGGTGCTGTCAAAACAGCTGATAAACATTAGAATCCACTAATATATTGGAGTTGTGGACATGATGTGCATATTTCTATATTGTAGATAGAGGACTCATACTTTAGCTTCAGTTTGAATTTAAGAACTTTATCATTATGATTTGTTTCTTGCAAAATGCAACTCTTCACAAAATGTTAATTGATGGACTGGCGTCATGTTGTGTAGTATTCTAAAGCTTTTATCATCTGTTTGGACTATAATTCTTATGGCACCCACTCACTACAGCGGATCAGTTGCAGAGCAAGTGATGTATAGCTAAATTTCAAAAGTCTGTTCTGGTGAAAAAACAAACTTGTCTACATCTTGGATGTCCTGAAGTACATATTGAATTATATTATTATATATTAATTTTGGATGAACTATTCCTTCAAGACTCTGGTTTGTTAGTAAGAAACACTAAGAAAGTGTGTGTGTGTGTGTGTGTGTGTGTGTGAATATGAGCAGGTTGAAATACATGCATGTGTTTGTACGGTATATGTGTATATATACCATAAGACAGGTTCCGGTCTGCGTGGAGGCGATTTTGCAGGACCGAGGCACTTTTCCACTCACTAGAGCCTGAAGTCTTTGTAGCTGCTGTAGTAGAGACCTAAAAATGATAGAGAAAACACATCAAAAAGGTTAGTAAATTCATTAGATCAGGCTGTAGGCAGCATATTTGTCTGCAGGCTATGTGTGTTCTTCTCTGAGCCGTTTTGTAACAGCAGGATCTGCTTATTCTTAAGCTCAGAGAGCATATGAGGATAATACAGTCCTTACTCGCCACAGTGTTACATAAACTGAACTCCCCTTCACACCACTCACACTGTCTCTCGCTCTCCACCTCCTCCTCAGCGCTGCTGTATGCGTGCAGTGGGTGTTAATTTATTTCCCCTTCAATTATGTCGTTCTTCAGCAGCCAATCAAACATGTGCTTCCTCTTTCGCACTCTCACACACTTACTAATGTGACCAAAAGTCAAACACAACTGCAACCCTTACAGCCACTGAACCTATGATACCATTCTACACATACTATTGTTTTTTTATGTAGTAGGCTATGTATGGAATACTTGGAGGATCTAGTATAAAAATGTGCATTACACAAGTACAGTAGACTGTGTGAGAAAATGTGTTTATCCTGGCCCCACACGTTTCTCATTCTTGATTGTATGATCAAAATCATGCATAAAATGGCACAAGAAATGTATAACAACCGTTTGAAAGACGACAGCTGAATTGATAAACATTTATAGTCCCCACAGTATGCAGCACATAAACAGTAACCTGTGACACTGTGCTTGTGCATGTCATCTCAACAGCACTTTCTCAAAAGAAATGATTCAGTTATAACACAAAACCACACTGAGCTCCCTCTAGTGGAGTACTAAGAAGCTACATCACATGCAGTAATGAGGAACACCACCACCACCACCAGAGAGCGCCATTGCAACATGTTGGAAAACAAAACAAAACAAAAAATGCTACTTTGCTATTTCATCATTTAGCAGACTCTTTTATCCAAAGCAACATAGAGTACACTTATAACAGAGACAGACCCTCTGGACCCCTGGAGTTAAGTGCTTTTCCACTCGACTAGGTCACCCCAAAACAAACCTTTATATTAGTTTTCACCTAAACATACACATACAGAATCACTCATAATGAGTGCTGTAGACTAGTCTAGCTCTCTAGACAGTATGTTTTCAGCATCGAGAGGGGCTCAGACCGCCCTACTAACCTAGCAATAATCATCTCAATTTGATCGTATAAACAGTGGTTTTCTTCAGATTAATATGCAACCCACCCACTAACACACAAACACAAGCTCCCCCCTGCTGTCTCTTTGAATTCTCTTAGATAACTCTAGAAGGCTCTATCCTAATAAGAATCGGCAGAGCGCCAACACACACAGTCTCTTTATCCTGTAATGAGGGGCAGGCCGGCACCGTGCTGCGTGCTACTTTAAGTGTGTTGTTAATAAGGGGCCTGTACCGGTCCTCTATAAAAAGCATTACTATATACTTGCAGACATACTTATGTCACTCTTACCTACTTACTAAAAGCACTGATGACAATAGTGTGCAACAATAAAGCTTCAAAACCTGAAATGATGGTGAAATATAAACAGCGCAAAAGTTCAAAGCCAGTAAGATTTCTTTTTATGTTTTGGAAAGAAGCTTTATGACGCTTACCAAAGCTGCATACATTTAATCATAAATACAGTAGCAGTAACATGTGACAAATGATATTGCGAAGTATAACTGTAATACTTAGTATTCTTCATAAATAGAATTTGTAATGGGCCTATAAATATTTAGTAACATTACGTATGTCTTTAATATCACTTTGCTTTGCACCCTAAGTTTTACATGTCTTTAAACATTCTTTCAAATGAAAGTATTATTTTGTGTTTTTAACAGAAAACCCCAAAAACGTTCTCTAAACATTTCCATACCTGGTTTGTTCCAAAAATAGCATACTATATGGCATACTCCAAAAAAACACTGCTCCATTCTTCAAAAGAACTTATTTTATTCAACCAAAAAGAGAAACTCATACAGGTTTGGAACGACACGATGAGAATTAAATGATAAGAATTATACGACTGAATTTTCATTTCGGGTGAACTACCCCTTTAAGAGCCGTTCTCCTCAATAAGATTTTACAGTTAATCCACAGAAAAAGAGCTGACTTTGATAACACACAATCCCCCATGGTGCTCTCTCTTTCTGTCTCTCTAAACAGTAGGAACAGACAAGCACCCTGTCGGCAGCGCCTATGTTCTAACTAGGCCACCCAGGAGAGAATGAAAAGGTGCTGCTCTATATGATCGGAAGAGGAGGTTAAGACCTGCGTGCATCTGGTCCGACTTAGCAGCACCTGCTGACTACGAAGAGGCTGCTGCGTACGCTTACCGCAAGTACGGTTACAATTACATTTATTAAAACCCGCCTATAAAGTATTCACTCTGATTAAACACAAACACACACATATGGTATCTCACCTGTTGGCGTTCTCCAGAGTCTCTACTTTTTTCCACAGTTCATTGTTCTCTGAAGTGTAGTTCTCAACTCTGAGGTAGAGAGAGAAAATGTGTTACTGCACATGGTATCAGTGACAGATGGAAACACATAAATAAATCGCTTCCATACATATAACCATAAATAACCCTGTCGGCTTGACTGGCTAAAGCATGGTGGAAAAAACAGCGTGTGTCTGTCCAGTGTGAGTCCAGTCTCTCCAGCACATTATCCAAACCCTGAGAGCCTAACAGCAGCATAAATGGGAAAATGACTCATGCAAACGCACACACACCCCAATGAGTTCATGGACCGTAGCCATTGGCCGCATTCACACAACAAAAGCCATAAAATAGCAAGCAGGATATAGAGTATTTTGCGAGGAGTGAGAGAGAAGAGAGGATTAAAGGAGAGGAGGTCAACGAAGAGAAGAAGGATGAAAACAGTGAACAGTGGATGCTAGACAAACAATGCAAGAGGGGGGGAATAAGAGCAGTAGAGAAAAGAAGAGCCATCAGAAAGGGAGAGAGGGAGTAGAAGAGGTAGAGAACAAAGGAGCAGAGTAGAGGAGGCAATTACTTTTTCTCCAAACACTCCACGTACTCCTTCTTCTTCCTGCGGCTTTCCTGTGCAGAGATCTAAGAAACAAAAATGCATCTACTTTAGCATTTGAAGTATTTTGTCTATATATGTACAGTATATGCACCAATATCATATAAGAGAAGTATTCTAACTGAGCTTACTTAATATTAAAAGTATGTGATCATAAGTAATACCTTGTTTTTGATTTTCCTGCGCACCCGTTTGAGGGCTTTCTCCTCGGTTTTGGTGAGCGGTAGTTTGTTGGGGACAGGATATCCCTCAGCGATCAAAGTCCTCTTCTCTTCCTCTGTCAGCATCAAAGGGCCTGATGTTCCCTGCAGCTTCTGCATTACAACACAAATCAACGTTTTTCACCCTCTTTATATGTGTTCAATATATATGGATTTCCATTCGGACTGTATACACTGTAATGGCTGTTTGACTCACATGCGGGGCGGTGAGGAGAGGGGACGAGGAGATGGCTGTGGAGGTTCGGGCCTGTAGCCGGGCAGGGCTGGACGGAGGCAGTGAATGGGGGCTCTGCAGGTGGCCAGGGCTTAATGGTGGCAGTGAATGTGGGCTCTGGGATCCGTCGCTGTCGCTGCCGTGGCTGCTGGGAGGAGTGGGCGGCAACCGCAGTTGCTCATCTGTTGGGAAAACAAAGATACGAGACTCGCTTAAAAAAACCCGTGACTCGTTGATTGGTGACATTCAAATCTTAATGATCAGGTTTGATTCCGAACATATGCTACACAAACACAGCGACCCGTTAAAGCAGATTTAAATTGGGTTTTTGAGCAGAGCCAGGCCAAAGTGAGGAAACTCAGCCTATTCACCTGTCATCAGGAAAAGCCAATAAAGCCTAATCCGCTGGAAGCTTTTAGGCATTTCGCACACAGCACATGCATGAACAATGCTTCTAAGTGTGGTCAGTGTTGGATCCATCATGTGTTTGGTCTGGCCATGTTCCATTTTATACACTGAACTGGTTTAATGCTGTTGTTTCTGGATGAGCAGAATGAAAGGATGTCATACGGCACACACACACAACATCTGCAGGTGCTATACTGTAGGTCGCTTGCCATTAGCAGATTTTTATCCAAAATAATGTGTGGTATATACTGAGGGGACAGTCACACTGGAGAAACGTAAGGTTATTTGTCTTTTTTCAGCAGCAGTAAAGTGATAGGGAAATACTTAAAACCAGTACTCTAAGGATCATATCCTAAAAATTGTCTAAAACCAGCATCAAACACTAAAAACTGTATTATATACCAGCAGAGTGGATAATAAAATAAGAGATTTAACTTATCAATATAATGACCATCCAGTTACTTCAGCGTTCAAAAGTATTTGCACTGCCTGTTCATTAAAGATTCCTGTAAATGTGTAGTGGATTCCCTAAACATTAAGCAGCTTAGCTGTTTTTAACATGATGACAGGAAATGTTATTAAAGCACCAAAATAAGCATTGTTGAAGGGTCATGTGAGACCGAAGACTGGAGTAATGATGCTGAAAATTCAGTTTTCTATCACAAAAACAACAACAAAAAAATTAAATTTCTTTCAAAAATACAACTGAAAAATACATGCACACAATTAACTCTATACAATGGACTAAAATGCTCGGAGGTTAAATCAGACTTGGTTTTCATCAATGGGCCATTCAGAAAAGGCTAAAGTTGAGATCTGAGAGATTGTCAAACACATGCAAAAGTTAAATAAAGAAACACTCACACTAAGCCTCATTTCCTCTGGAAAAGGAACACACTATTAGAGTATTTATAACCCTGAACTGACCATAGAGCGAGGGAGCAGAATAAAAGAGGGCTAATTTGCTTAGTTTTGCTATCTTTAAACTAGTGTGGAAGAACTGCACCGGCAATATGTGGGAACTAAGTGCTATATGTTGAGTACATTAGCTTGTTGTTGTGTATCTCAAGTAGCAAGCTACTTTCAAACATTGTATTTGGAGGACAGTCATGGTCAGAAAGGCTAAAATTGCTGTACCTTCAGTGCTGGGCCAGCATAGGTTGCTGAAATACTACTGTCACTAGTTGTTAACTAGCTAAACCAACAGTACTCACTTGGTTTCATTTCAAAGACCATGCTGTTTAGGAGCAGGAATGAAAAGAGATTTCACACCCACCTGAGGGCACACTGAGGAACTGGTTCACCTCTCTGGGCTCTGCTTTGATGGCAGGAATGGAGTTTGAGCTCAGGCCTTTGGAACTCTAACAACAAAAACAAAGAGCAAAACAATCAATGTGAATTCACGTTGCTGGTCTTTATGCTATCTTATTTATTAATATTCAATCAAAATGTTCTTATTACTAAAATTACTTTCTGTTTCTGCTGATAAAGTCAGGGCTCACCCAACATTTTTTGTTTCAATCAAAAAATATAGCATGAAACAAAAGTAAAATTCAATTCTCATTCATTACAATATGCAACACATGCTTATTCACAAGTATCTGTGAAAGAAGCATCTTGTCAGTATTTTCTCAATACACGCTATAGCAATATGTGGCACAGAGACATCATTCAGCTTTATCTGAAGATTTCAGACTGCAGTGGTCTGTAGTATTTGATGATTTCTGATGGTACTTAACTGTTAGGGTACTGGACTAAATGTGCTCCATGCTGGATGTCTGAGACAGTAAACACAGCTGAAGGCAGACTTAAACTGTTTACACTGACAGAGCAAAGGCTACACGCTTGCTAACCACACACAGTCTGGCTATCGACCAACCATCATGCACAAAGTGAGGTGACATGAGCCTCAGATCAGAGGGGCTGTTGTACCATTCACTTTCCCTCTTATTGTTTTCTGGGTCAGCGGACAGTTTTCCCCACCAACTTGAGCTGGTAAAGGCCTTTGTACAGTGAGACTAAAATACTGTTCTGTAAAAAATTCAGAGGTGTGCTATTAGCTAGAATGTTGTCAGGGTATATTATAACTTGCAAAGCTATGACCCTTTACTGCCATGTTCAGGGTTTCTATATTATGAAAGCATTTATTTGTGTATTTAGAAACTGACCACTAAACAGAATCAAACAAGCAAGAGTGCTGTTAATATGATATTTAGTACACTCAACAAAAATATAAACTCAAATATAAACGCAACACGCAACACAGAGATGGACTTAAAGATCTAAAACTAATTCCAGATACACAATATTACCATTTCTCTCAAACATTGTTCACAAATCAGTCTAAATGTGTGATAGTGAGCACT
>JAUCNO010048997.1:0-16315 GCA_032353835.1 Enteromius viviparus | reverse complement strand
TTTAACTGATTGTGTTAATCGGTTAAACTTCAAATCGGTCGGTTAACGGTTAAACGGTTAAAATGAGCATCCCTACTCTAAACGAATCGTTTGAGAATCGCTGAACACATATCTTGAGAAAACTAATTTTTTTTCACCTTGCATGCATGTAAACCGATTAATAACAGGCACACTTTCAACATTACTGTGTTATGATTAAACATCAGCGTGCATTAGAATGATGAGGATTTGGGGGGAGGTGCCTGATCACTATGGAAATGATTTAATAATAATAAAAAATCGTGTTCTGCTCAATATTTTAACACAGTTTTTATCTTTGTATTGTCAGGATGAAGAGATAAGCATGCTTGGTGAGGTCACCCACCTGCAGACAATTCTAGAAGATCTTGGCAACCTGACGGCTGATCCCAACACACTGCCTCCTGCTAGCGAACAGGTGCTGTATGGATTCTGATCAGGCACATTATGCCCGTTCGATCTGTAGAGCTGTGCATGTTCCTGATCTCCGACTTTCTGGTCTGGTTTTGTTTATGTAGGTTATTCTTGATCTGAAATGCTCAGACTACAGCTACTCGTATCAGACTCCACCCGCTTCTCCCAGCAACACGTTATCACGCAAGAGCAGCATTAGCAGGTGAGTTTGGTGTCAGGTAGCCAACTTGCTCTTAGAAAATGTTATTTGAATTACTGATAATATGTATTATATTAGTATTTAAGTGATTTTGTTGCAAAGGCTAATTGAATTTTTTTTTAAACATTGTATTTAACTATTATTTACAACAGTGTACAATTGTTTGGAAAAATAACATGTCTAAACTCTCTCTCTCAGTAACTACACATCTGTGCGTCATGTCCCATCCCTGGACTCCATTTCCAGTGCAGTAGATGGGCTTCATCTGAGAGCCCCAGACACTATACAGGTATCACAGATACATGCACCACAGCACAGAACCATGGGTTCAAACCTAGTTCAGCCGGTATACTAATCCTAAGACACCCAAATAGTTTGAATAATGTGTCACTCGGAACACACATACAGCCTCAATCAGCCCAAAGAAACACAAACAGCTAAAGCACCATCACAGCCTGCAGTTTGCTGTGGTGCATAATCCAGACCTCCTCAAAGTCCAACCTCTTCAACCCCAATCAGTGAATCCATCATCAGTACACAATTAGAATTGGACAGTTTTTAGCAAGGATTTTTTAATACAAAAATTAATTGTAATATCTATAACCATATAGAGATAAGTCTAATAAAATAAGCACTTACAGTATAAATGTCTGATTGTATGTTTTCTTTTCACTGGTCCAGCAAAATAGCCCCAAAACCAACTGGTAGTTTCCTTGCTTTAAATCTTTCTATGTTATGATATATGTGTATATTCTAAAAGAAACATCAGCAAATAACTTTTTATGATTGTCTAATAAGGCACTGAATGGAATACCCAAAAGCATTCGCTTTCCAGCATTTGTTCAGGGGTCTAAGGAGGTTTGGATTTTGACTGAGGTTTGGATTGGTCTAATTTCATCTTTCTCTTGTTCCACTCCTCTCTGCCCCTCACCTCAATCTCCCAGCGCTCACGCAGTCCTCTCCTCCTGGTCGGAGGGGAGGAAGGCGCTCGCTCTCTCAGCGAGGGAAATTCTCCCACAATCCCTCGCACGGGCCACCGTGGCCAACACCTCCGGCACAGGAGCACTGTGAGCATAGACTCAGTGTAGTGCTGTGTGTGACTGTGAATGGACTCATGACTGTTGCATGTACTGCTGGACACTCACCTCTTACCTTTCTTCTGTGTTTGTCATTGTGCATGTGTGAAGGTTGTGTCTGTGAAGGTAGACGGCGCCCTCTGCTGGTCATTTAGAGGGACACCTTATCATTTTGCACAGGGAGAAAGCAATTTTAATTCGTTTTGATATTATATTCAGTTTTTGAATATAATATCAGTCCAATTCATCATGTCTTAACAAACACATTAACCAATTTGCATACCTATAACTAAACCCTGCATGCTCTGACAGGCCAATCTGAACAATCCTACACTTAAAGTAACACTCCACTATTTAAAAATAGGCTTATTTTCCAACTTACCAAGAATCAAACAGTTGGTTTTACCATTCTTTGAATCGATTCAGCCTATCTCTGGGTCTAGAGGTAGCACTTATAGCTGCAGCTTAGCATAGTTAATTGAATCTGATTAGAACATTTTGCCATGATATTAAGCAGTGCTTGAAATGGGATTATTATATAAGTGTATATCATTGAGCCTGCTGCAGCCAGGGTACGGCAGCAAAGTTCCTTTTGAGAATATAGTTCCTAACCAGCCTAGAAAATCACAACTTTTCACTTTCTGTTGGGCTTAGTACACAGTGAAACTACAGAAGAATATAAGTGAGAAAAAGAAAAATATGAGTGAGATGGTAACAATCTAATGGGATTCAATGATCTATACTAAGCTGCAGCTAAAAGTGCTATCGCCAGACCCAGTAAAACAGTAAAACTCAACCGGAGTTGGAAAATAAGCCTGTTTTCAAAAATGGAGTGTCCCTTTAACTTCATGAATAAAGTCAACATGAAATCCAAATTGACAGTTTATATACCTTTCTGGTCTTCTTGTGTGCAAATTTATCTTTTGAATTGTTTCCCTTTCCTGTTGACGGTTTATGCTATTCGTTGTCAGAGTAGCTGTTTAGGATTATAGGATTAATATTTAGAAAAATATTTAAATGTTAAACTCTTTCTCTGACACAGTAATATTTTGTCAGCCACCGCAGACATTTTTGGTCATATTCACAAATTACCCCCACAATGTTTTGCTGTATGAATAAGTAAACAGTCTTATTGAATCTTTTTGTTCTTTTTCTTTTTAAATGTATATTTGTAGCAAC
This sequence comes from Enteromius viviparus, assembly GCA_032353835.1. Taxonomy (NCBI): domain Eukaryota; kingdom Metazoa; phylum Chordata; class Actinopteri; order Cypriniformes; family Cyprinidae; genus Enteromius; species Enteromius viviparus. The sequence continues at coordinate 13,429 of JAUCNO010048997.1, read as the reverse complement.
AGGGAGATATCCTAGTTAATTAATTCTTTATCAACATAATAAAAAAAAAAACAAATTTCCAAGCAGCTGCTTCAGTTGTACAGTAAAAATAATTCATTTGAAGTGTTCATAATGTAAAACGGTATCAATGGTTGGAAAAGAGTTAATATTATTAATTATAACAATTTTTTATAAAAAGAGCAATTAAGTTACCATTTGTCCGGTGTACTTCAGGCTCCATGTCCTGGATAAAAAAGGTGCATTCATGAGCATTTTCATTTTTCCTGTTGGATCAAATTCCCTCACTATATTGTAATTTATTGTTTAATCATGTCACATCATGACAAACTAACGTGTGAACACCATTTCATGTTGGCTTTAAACCCTTGTCATCTAGTGAATACAGTGTGTTGCAACATTAGTCTGTTTTGCTACGTGTTAAAGTGGAGATGCACTAACAGAGTATATTTCTGTGTAGGAGAAAGGCCAGATCTCTCCTGGCACAGAGAACGGGACCTCCATGCCCCCACTGCACAAAGCTTACAGCGGGCATGAGGAGAGAGCCAGGACACTGTCCACCTCGGGCAAGGTACACGCTCATTTCTAAGCAAAAAGTGAATTTCCTACAACCTTTGGTTTTTCTGATCTCTGATTGGCTCTCGTTCCTGTCCATAGCCACAGTCAGCCAGGGAGCAGCTGGCTCTTACTCTTGGAGGCGGGCTTAATTCAGAAGCTCCGCGGACCAGCCGTGATTCCCTCCACTGCTCCAGCGGATACAGCACCCAGACGACCACGCCATCATGCTCCGAAGACACTATTCCCTCACAGCATGGTCAGTATAATTATGTACACTCGTATGCATGTGCTGCTTCTAGAATTTTCCTCCTTTGCACACATCTTGGAGAGACCATAAACAGTGCTAAAAATCTAGATACCTTTTTCTATTCCTAATGACCTTTTTATGCTTTACTTTTTTCCCCCTTGACACAGTAATCTGCTTTGTGGTTTGTGTGCACATCAAATGTGCTTGATAGTCCAGTTTTAGACGAAATCTGATGTGCTTGCACGAATCACAGGCTTAGATTGCTGTCCGAAGTGCGTGTTTAACATGTTAAATGTACTTTATTGTTCTTTTACAGTGGTAAAGAAAGAACCTCCTCTATATGGTAGGTTTCTGAATGTCATTGCATAGATTTGATTTATTCTCATTGTGATCATGTACCAATAATAAACAACATTAAATGTGTTGATTTTAGGGAATCCATGTCATTTTGCAGGCGTGCCTTTGTTGTAAGAGTGTTATCTAAGTGCAACCATGAGATATAATTAGCGGCATCTCATCAGTTGTCGAGGCTGGTGTCCATCTTCTCATGTTGCCTGAGTTTGACTGAAAGACGCACTCTTAAACTTTTCATGAACGGGTCATCCAGCACTGCTGTCTTCATGCAGTTCATGCAATTAATTAATAGCGTAATTAAGATTTTTTTTAAATATTAATTTACATTAATGTTTTATTTAATTTTAGTATATAAACTGTATATGAGTCTTACGTTTGCATAATTTTGCACTTTTTAAACCGCTTACTTATTAACATTTGAACAACTAGATAATGCTACATTTCAACAGTGTTGAAAACATCACAAAAGGCAAGATGTAAAAACGCATGCACTTACCTGCCTGAAACACACTCACAATGTTGGGCCATCTTTATTGTTAAACCCTGACATCTTGAATAAACAGCTGTTGTGTTTTCTTTCACTGTCATTCCTTGCATATGTAATTTCTGCTTGCATTTCATTATTTTTCTCTTCTAAACAATATAGAAGTTCAGTGTGTGACTCTCTTCTTTTTGTGTTTCTCTCTCTTTCAGACTATGACTATATCTCCCTGCATGGAGGAGAGGATGCCCACACCCAGTCAGAATTTGATAAATCTTCCACGATTCCTCGCAACAGTGACTTGAGTCTCAATTACCGCAAAATGTTTCAAAGCAAGAGGCCTGCATCTACCGTCAGTCTGCTAATGGATCCGGAGCCAATAGGGCTCACGCACACGGCCACCATCCGCCGTAAACCCTCCAGCAAGCCCAACATCCGCCGTGGCACCATCAGTGGAGGAGTGCCTATCCCCATCTCCACACCACAGGTCCTTCATCTATTCAGACTATACTCTGAAAATTCTTAGCTGGAATATCTAGCATAATTAGGAACCAATCTTGAAGGATTGTTTTTTCCAGTGCTAGTGCCCCCATAGAACGTAAAAATACATTTATTTTTGGATTTTAATGCACTTTCAGCACATGCTACTGTACAAAGGTTTGGGGTCAGTCATTTTTATTTTTATTTTTTTCTAAGAAATTAATAATTTTTTCGGCAAGAAAACATTAAATTGATGGGTGAAACTAATGCTGTTTAAAATTTTACAAAATAATTGCATTTCAAATCAATTCTTTTGAACATTCTATCATGAATCATAAAAAATATCCTGCTTTCTAATATTTTAAAGGGATTTCTGAAGGTTGATGTGACACAAAAAAATGCTGATTTGCAAATTAAATTTTTTAAATAGATGTTATTTTAAATTTTAGTAATATTTAATATAAGTCCAGTATATTTTTAATCATATTGTTGATGATGATGATGCAACAATTCTTTTTGAAATTGTTCCAATCCCAAACTTTTAAATGGTAGAGTATGTCCAGTATATTATTATTATTTTTGAATATATTTTACAGAAATAAAATTCAAGTAGGGTTCTGATCCATTCATATTCTAAAATTAAATAACAATCAAATCCTGTATTTTGTTTTTATTCTTGGTGAAATTTCTATATTTCAAGTTCTGAAAGAAATCCCAATTTGATTTTGTACTTTGTATCCCAATTTATTGAACGTTCACAATATTTTAGATGTATTTGCTTAGCTTTTTTATTTTTGTTTAAACAACATCATATTAAAAAGAGCCTTGTTGTTTTTATATATCCTTGTAGTGAGTTAGGTTGCCATTTTTATAGAATTAACAAGAAACCCATTCTCATCCTGCTCTTAGGTGCCGCTGAAGGCCTCTGTTTCCACCGCCGGTCTGAGCGGCAGCGAGGAGACCATGTGCCCTCAAGGGGTGACGCAGACTAACAGGTTACCTGGCTCTGACCTGGTTCACACCAGACATAATCTCTGTACATCCACTCAGAGTCTGAGTGCGATGCCGCCTCCGTACTATTCCATGTTCCCAGGGCAGCCACCAGTGGGTGGCACAGAGCCTCTGTATCAAATGAGCAAGCAACAGCAGTATGCACTACACCAACAGCAACAGAGGCAATATCAACAACAACAACAGCTGCAACAACAATATAATCAACAGCAATACTACCAACAACAGTACAATCACCAACAGCAATATAACAAACCGCAGGAGCCGCAGTATCAACAGACACATCAAAAAGCGCTCCAGCAGAAACTCGAACGACAGCAGCATCTTAATCAGCAGCAGATTCAAAACATGGCAGCTCACAATTTCAGCTTGCCCCCCGAGAGCAGGAAGATCAATTCTGCTCAGCCTGACGTGGATCATGTCGACAGCGTTCCTGATCCAGGCAGCGGAGGTGACATGTTGAGTATGATCCGAAGAGGAGTCAGACTACGTCGGACACTTACCAACGACCGCTCGGCGCCTTTAATCACGCCCAACCATCTCAACTGATTTCATTGTTTCCTGGTCTTCGAATTCATCTGTGACTTTTTACAGTTGCCTTCGCCGTCTTTTCATTAAGTGACTTTTTCAGGCCTTTAATTGTTGCGCATTTTTTGGTTTTGTTTGTTTTTAAAGTGGAGGCAAAACTGTTGACTGACGTGGGACTCCTGCCACATGAAAAGACGTTCGATTCAAATACACTGTGCGCTAAGAACAACCGTTTTGCAGTGTCTATGCGAATGTGGCCTCTCGTTAAATTTAAGTTAATTCTGCAGGCTGTGTGCTTTTACATATATATGTATACCTATATACACAGATATATATGTATTTAGAGATCTAGATTGAGCATCGGAGCTTAAGATATATTAAAGTTATTTGTTTATGTCGTATTTGCAAGGATAAAGCACTCAGTCTTCTGCTTAGAGATCAAAAACTTCTGTATATATTAGCGAAACAATTGAAAGACTTGTATTATTATTAATTTTGTTTTCTTGTTTGTTTTTGAAATTAGATAAAGCAGCACTAGGCGTCTATTTTTGTACAGTTTAGGGTAACAGAAAACTGCACCACTGCCTTTAATCCACCCAATGACTGGATGCGAATGCAGCCAATGAGAGGAATGGATGGAGCGATGTGATTGGGTGGATGAATGAAGGACTGGAATAGTGGATCTAATTTGTGTTGCTTATGACTGTGAGAGCTTACAAAGGCATCACTGTGGTTATTTATTCAACCTGTTTGATTCTGAATCATTTTTAATCGTTTGTTTACCAAAGCTTTGATGCCGTAGCCCTGTAGATGCGCGTAAATCTGCTCTCCTGGAGGATTTATAAAGACTTGATTCATAAAACCTCAAACCTTTGGTCCATGACTTTTAGCTTTTGTGTGTGTGTTTGTCTTTGAATTAAAAAAAACTTCCTTAAACTCTTTTATTATTACCAGGAAAGAAAGTCAATGGTTGGATTTAGTTTATAGATTGATTTGCTCTGTCGCAGGTTGCCGCTTTTGTTTGAAATGAAAGCAATTTAAGTGAAGCGTATTCAATGGAAATGCAGGGTATACTTATCTTCTCACTTTTGAAAGGCTTAGGCTATAAATTGCAATAGCTTTGATTTAATTGAACAAATATAGTCATATGTTTCAGCATGAAGCGCGGCACTGTGATCTTTTACACGTGAGCACCTAACAATCCAGTGTTTTCAGTATCTCAAAATCTGCTCCACCTGAGCGCGTACGCTTGAGATGCTGATTACGTATATTTGGAAGCACGGCAAGGCCCAGACAAAGCGCTTCTAAAATGTTGACTCTTGTTTTTTATCAGATTTTAAATTGTAAAAAAAATCTCCATGAGAAGTTAACAATGAAAGTCAATGCTGTACATTTAATGACATCATTTTCAGCACCTCTAAGTTTAAATAGGGCAGTATTCATCTCAGTATGCTGCCGAATGTAATGAACCTGATATGCAGAAGCACTTCTGTGGTCTTAAAGCGTCTCTCGCAGGCATCTGTACTCTCTTTGATGTCTAATAATTGATCATATCTGTCATGCATGTGCTGGCAGGTGCGCTTTGAACTTTCACTCCTGCTGTAAAAGTTGTTTCTTCATATCTTACCGCATTTTATTTTTTTCACCAGCCCTGTTTTTTGTATACCTTTCAGGTTATTCTCAAGCTAGGGTTACTTCACACCTGTCTGAGCGGTGTCTAGGATTTCTCGTGCCCCTCTTTTTCTAAATGCTCGATTGTTTTGTCTCTCTTCAGCGATTTAGACATGGCCAGAGATGTTCCCTGCCGACACAATGCTCCTCAGGCCCTTTACTGTAGGATTAGCTTGCAGCTGCTGTACGGAGTGTAAAAGAATATGGTTTTACTCTGAAAGGTGAGCTGACTGAGGTGTTTCTCCACTAATCTGCATTGTTATTAGTGTTGCTCAGGGCAGTCATGTTTGAGGCTTTGTTTTATTTCGCTGAGATATAGCGATGGCTGGTTCATATTGAGCGCTGTCTGTTGAAGTGGCATTGACCCAAAATGTTAAACTCGCAGGATCCGAATGAAAGGATTTTACCCAAAGGTTTTGTTTGACATTCTCACTTTTTGCTTCCTTTGTTTGATCTGATGCATTCTGTATGCTAGACCGTTTCATGATACAAACATCAATAGAAAGGAATGAAAGTCTAATTAAAGTGAAGAAACCATAATTGTTGTTATTCTCCATTGACATTTTGAAATCTGTTTTGGGAATTTAAGTAGTGAATATAAGCCACTAGAAGGCTCTGTTGTTAAAGTGGGTGGTTACTAGGGTGTTGCCATGTGATTGTTGTTTTTGATTGGCATTTTTGCTGTGCAATTGTTTAAAGGTTTGGGGTAAGCAAGATATTTTTTTAAGAAATGAACACTTTTATTCATCATGGATGCATTAAATTGATCAATAGTTTCAGGAAAGGCATTTAATATCTTGCTAAATATTTTAGTTTTGAACCACTGGCATTCTTTTATTGATCAAATAATCCTCTATGATCTGTTACCACTGAAATATTAAGCAGCACAAATGTTTTCAACATTTAATAGTATGAAATGTTTCTTGAACAGCACATCAGCGTATTAGAATGATTTCTGAATGATTGTGTTGCCTAACAACAATGCCGAAAATTCAGCTTTGGATAACAGGAATATATTTTAAAATGTATCGAACAAGAATTACATTTATTTATTTTTTTTGAAATATTTAAAATTTACTGACTCCCAGGGTTATCACACTTATCATTTTGAAGAGTAATATCTCACACCTCCTCAAATAACAAGTAATGAGCAATAGTAATGGCAGTCTGTTTACAGAGAGAGAGAGAGAGAGAGACATCTCCATGTTTAGACATCATCATCATCCACTACTGTCCCTCATGTCTGTAGTTATGCTGAGGCCTTAAACAACATGCAATGAGTTAGAAAAATAAGAAAAGGAAATGTGTTTGTCAGTTTCAACTGTTTTAATTTGTAATCCATACATTTGTATTCATGCTTAAATAAATAAATGAATATATGCATGCATGCATATATTAGTGTATATATGTATAGCTATATATATACATACATATATGCACATACATATGTATATATACGTGTAGGCTATATATGTATATATATACGTATGTATATGTATGTATGTATGTATGTATGTATGTGTATATATGTATATATATATATATATGTATATATGTCATCTAAAAAAAAATATTTACATTAGATTACCAGAATAATTTTAACATTGTGGTTACAGAGGTTACTAAGAGCATGGGAACATTTTAAATCATTAAAAGGCACGGTAATATAGGCATGGTAAACTTAGTCTGTGTTGTTTGAGGAGATAAACACTTTTTGAAATTTGTTTGAATCCCACAGTTTCAAAGACTGGTACCTGACAGAAGTGAAAGTCCCTTGGAAAGAAGTAAGGTTTTTTAGTTGGTTTCATGTGGTGTTCATGCATTTAGTCTTTGCATCATGTTAGATTTTTTTTTTAATTAATTAATTTATTGCGATTCTAAGCATTTAATTTCAACATTAATACATTTTTTATTTATAAGATGATATTGTTAAATTCTGTGTGATTAAAAACGATGCTGATGCCCAGAAGTGAATGTGAGGCACTGGATGATACAGATGCGTCGGTCACTGACACAAACAAACACTTCTGTATCACGGTGACTAAGCATTTTATCGAAGGCTTGTGACTTCACGGATCACGATGATTCGGTGATCTCATCTGACCCAGATGCCCTGGCTATTGCTGAGAGATTGCAGCATGCTGACTCACCTTCATCATTTCACGCAGGTTGCGCCAGGTGGCGCTGCGAGCCGCGGAGTAGGCCTCCATCTCTCATCACTTCCAGGAACAACGGCCGCCTTTCCTGCCCAAAATAGCAGAAGGGGAATCTGTTCTCCCGGGAGGCAATCTAAAGTGACGGAAGGGGGTGTGGGGCATGAATCCAGTGTAAGTGGTCATGTGAAAACTATTTATTTTACTCCGACATTTCCTGTCAGCTGTTAGGATTTGAGGAAAATGCAGATTTACTGTAAAAAGAGGAGGAGGTCTGTAAATAATCAATGAACACTAGCCAGTTTATTTAGTTGAAGTGCCGCTATTATGTCTTATGAAAGCTTCATATTTTGGTTTTGGGAGTCCCAAACAAGTTGACGTGATTTAAAGGTCTAAAAAAAAGGTTTAATTTTCGAACATCTATAATAGAGGCATTATAATATTGTAGTTTAATAGTTACCTGATGTAAATTTGGACACTTACACCACACTTAAAAATATATTATAGTAGTTCACAAATAGAAGATTTCTTCCCACTTTATATTAAGTGTCCCTAACACCTGTGTACTTGCATAGTAACTTGATGTGTATCTAGTATGTAAGTACACATTGCTACATAATATCTACAGCTGAAACATTTCTGTAACTACACACATGTAACACCCCTCAGAATGCTGTGTGTAAATACAAATGTGTTACATTCAAGTAGTCATGTAACAGGAATTACATAGCTACATTTTGTAACAGCAGTATGTAGCGTAGCTTGAACAGGGGGTGTAGTTGGGTAGGTTAAGGGATATATAAAGTAGGTGGAGTTCCTCTGTAACACCAGTGTATATGCATGGTAACTCCTCAGGAACTGCCCACTTAATATAAAGTGTAATATTCTGGACATGTGTGTATTACATGTGTAGATACTATGTATCGGTGTGCACTGTGGTTCCATACTACATACACATCTAGATACTATGGAAGTACTCAGGTATTAGGGACACTTCAAATATAAAGAGGGACCGAAGAGTTAAATAATGAAATATACTTAAATACACTGTATATATCAACATAAACATACTTTTAATGCATAAATATTAATTTTAATTTAATATTTATTCTTACCTTTATTTAAGTAGTTGGAACCTTGGAACATAAAAATGTGATCATGCTTGCAATATTTCAAATGTACGTAATGATTATAGGCTAATAAAACTTAATAAGGTGCTGAAATCACCTTTGCTGTATTTAGCTTGTTTACAGATGCCATTTGGTGATGTAATTTGTTACTCAATGTTTTGACATGCAAATTACTTTAAGATATGTTTTGGTGCCATAGAAATATCTTGATAACTTTTGATAGATTGCATCGGATTGCGTCTGGAGGGACACTGACAGCAATTAAATGAGTCACACCTGACTAAAGATAAAAGTAACTGCGGTCAGTTTGTCCTGTTTCTTTGTTTATGTTGTTTTTACTCCATCTGTTGATGCTTTATGTAATCTCGTTTTCTTTCTCCATTTGGGACAGGAGTACTCCAGCCTCTGACATTGGAGTGTGTGTGTGTGTGTTTAAAAGGGAGAGTGAGTCAGTGAGATTTTATCCCATTACTGCAGGCTCATGGACTGACTCACTTCCAGAACGTTAGATTATCCACAAGCAACAGCTTCCTAAACCACAAAACACACACACACACACCAAACAGCCCTGAACTTGAACTTTACTCCAGTTTTAACTCCGCTTCTTTTCATGTATGTTTTGTGTGTTTTACACTCAACTAAAAACACCTGCCTCACTTCCCTTGGAGTTTCCCTTACTAACGTTTAAGTAAATCCATGGGACTGTGACCTTGGTCGGTGTATTTGGATTTGTCTGTGAGCGTATCAACCTACAGCATGACGCATTCCCACAAATGTTTGAAGTCTTCTGTAACTCTAAGCAATAACATTCATTAGTGTTGACTGATTCAAGGTTTTAGTCGAAGAAGAATTCAGTTTATGTAATTTACTCACCAAATTACAAACCCGTGATTTACTTTCCTCAGTGGAACTTTAAAGGAGGTGTTTTGATAAATGTTCATGCTCTTTTTTCATAAAATATATGGGAATGACAAGAACCTGAAAACTCACTAGTTTAAGTTGTTTTTATATTTTACATAATGCAGAAATAAAAAGGTTGTATACAGTTACTTAATCTGAAACAAAAATATTATATGTATTAACATTAACTATGAACTATACAGTAATTATTAACAATACATATACTGTGCAGTATTTATTAATTTGGTTAAAAAGGTTTGTTTTTAGTTTGTGGTGATGTATTAAATAATAGTAGCATTTGATTTTAATACTAGTAAATGTTGCAAATAACTAACTTAAAACCTTACTTTAAGTTTAAAACCTTAAAATATAACCAAATATACAATTATAGCTACATATACATTTTTAACAAAAACGGTTAATTATGAAAAATCTTAATTATGTTTAAATAATACTAAAATTACAGTCGTCTTATGCTTTACTTTTTTTATTGTTCTAATCTGTCATTTTATTGGCTATTCTCTAACTGTATGTAAAACAGCAGCTTGGACATTCTTCAAAACATCATCTTTTCGTTTTCCATAGAAGATAGCAACTTCTACAGAACAACATGAGGTTGAATAGAAGATGCCAGAATTGAAATTTTTGGCTGATCTATCCTATTAAGTTTTGCCAGAGCTAAAGTTGAGTTGCTTTCTGTCCCTCTCTCTTTCTCCTCCCGCCTCCTCGTTAGGCGGTCCTAATAAACTTGTGTCTGGTTGTGTCTTCTGTAGTTGAGCCAGCATCTGTGATTGGTCATGGCCGTGATCTCTGATGCACCGCTTGATGCTGCCCTCATCTCCTCCTGATCTCCGCATCACGCCGGCGTCTGTCTCATAATTGGCTTTAAAAATGCACAAAACACTTTCTCATGACGAACGAGGAGACAAAACAACCGTGATTTCGCTTTTAGAAATCACTGCGCGCTTTGAGGGTAATCAGATTCTTAGAAAACACACTTTTGAAATCGGATATTTTTGTGTAAGGATTCTTAGATGACGTTAAAAAGAACATCATTTACTCCAAATAGAACCTTTGTAACAATACAAGCGATATGACGGTCACTTTTGATCAATTTAATGTATCCTTGATAAATGAAATATTCATTTTGTTGAAAAAAGTCTTACTGAACCCGAGCTTTTGAATGGTAGCGTTCATGAGCATGTCATGCACACTTGATTTTAAAAAGCTGTCGAGTGTTTGACGTCACTTGAGTCACTGTAGTGTTGCTTTTCGCCCTTGTTTTTGTGAACACTTGCATGTTTGTGTGCTTGTACGTGTGAGTGTGAGGGCATCATTAGGTGTCCGAATCTATTTTTTTGGGTGACTTCTCTCACAGTTGGTCTTGTTGCTAGGGATATACTCATATGATGACTATAAACTCACAGTTAAGTCATAAAGGGGAAACTTGCATTTCGTGGTCTGTGTATATGACACCTCGACATGTTCATAAGAAAAGTAAAAATATCTCATGTGTGATCGAATGGTTCTTTTAAATGTAATTTAGTTTTTGTGTTCAGTTTCAGTGAAAAAAACTGATATGCAAAGCTATCGTATGTCTTCAGAAGACTTGAAATACAGTACATGAGTCTCATAAACTGGTTTATGGTACTTTAGTTGTTTTTTAAAGCTTGAAATTTTAAGCAACGGTTGATTTATAGTTGCATCGAAAAGTGAAACATTCATATTTTCTGTGTTTGTTTTTTACAGGAGAAAGAGAGATGGATTGGAAATGATCCGAGAGTGAGTAAGTGATGACAAACATTTCATTCTTTTGTACACTGTCCCTTTAAGCCTTTGTAAAGATCGCCTACTCATAATCTTTATGAATGAGTTTACCCCCCCTGAAGCATGTTGAAATCCACACCTACAGGGAGGAAATACTTTTATGACCCGAACCGTTAGATTAACTAACCCTTTGAGCCTTTGCGCACATTTTCTGTTTGCCAACCTGTTCAGCACAAACTGTTATGACTTGGCTGTTATACTTACTGTACAGTAAATACGTTAATATGTAGCCACAGTTCGGTTTGAAATGTGAATTGTGTAAATGCCCTGCAGTCGTTACAGGTAAGCAGTGTCGTATGACTAACAGCTCTTGGACTTCATCCCAGGTTGATAAAGGCAGTTTGTCAGTTTGTCAATGGAGTGTGTTTTATGACACCCTTCCTAAAATTGCGTTAACAATTCCTCAAATTGCGATAGCGCCAGATAGAGTGATGTGTTTCATGTGTTTCTCGTTGCGACATAGTGTGACTATAAATTATGTTTAATTAAATTAGCAGATTCACAAATATGTACGTTTGTTCTTACACGGCTGCATTGCAAAATTGTAGCTTACCATGCCAACAAAATAGTATCCTAGTAGCACCGTGGTGTATGTATGAATTTTAATGAATTTCATTTTAATAGCAAAGTATTGTACTGATAGTGTGGTATGGCAAAAAAAAACCTAACAATGGTACAGTGATAGTATCAGGTAGTAGCACAATGGTAATGAAATTTTACTCTACCCTATGTCCAAGAATACCATAGTACCGTTAATGTCCAAAATATCGTAGGATTATAAAAATGTACTTTATTAGTATGGTATTTTGAAATATAAAATGGTAATGAAATTAATTTATCATGGTTTATTTAGGTCCAAGAACACAGCACTGTAAATGTCCAAATATCATGCGTCTCTTCCAAATACCTTGGTATTACCATTGAATACCTACACCATACTACACAAAATGTACATTGAGCATCAGATAGCAGCACTATTGTACTTTTTAATGGTGCCATCTGATGCTATCGCTGTTTGTTTTTTGACATTACTTTTAAAAACATACTATACAGTGATTGTATGAGATGGCCGTTTTATGGTGCTTTGAAGTATACCATGGTAAAGAAATTTGGGGTGCATTGCAATACATTGGCGTGTCTAAGAATACAATAGTACTATTATGATTAATGGCCAAAATTGTATTGCCATGGTACTTCATTGTAAGTGCATGGCATTACTAGCTGATAGTCTTGTGGTATCATCACCTCAGTATTTTTTCTAAAGGTAAAACTTGTGAAAACTTTGTGTTTTGCAAACAATAAAGAAGAGGAAAAAAATGTCCTGTTTGCTTCCCCCTCAAAGTTGAAATGAGATCTCTTAGCCTCTTTTCAGTACAAAGAATATAAAAAGTACACAAAAGCTTGTGAGGGAATTTTCCCGCCAAAACGCAGCTGGCCTTGTATCCAGTGTCTTTGGTAACCATGGTAACGGAGCCTATTGCAACCCTGTGCCACGTGAATGAGGAGGCCGTTCTGTGTGTTCAGTTACAGTGCCACACACTCTGATGGTGTTAGTCAGTGCCACATGAACTTGTGTGTGTGTGTATGTGTGTCATGCTGAGGTAATGAAGTTTGGCAGATCCCCAGGAGCCCTCACCACCTCTCCGTGCTCCTTGAGTTACATGTTCCCTCTCAGACTTCAAACAACATCTTTACAATGGAGCCTGAAAAATAAAGGTCCTTTAATAGACGTTGGCAGTCAGTGAACGTACTGTAAAATAATAGCCATGCGTCGTCATGGTGCCACTTAACCACTAGAGGCCTCTGTGATGTTACTCAGGAGCATGTTGTGTTGCCTCGAGACTGAAACCCAGAATCCCACACAGGTAGAAACTCCAGCTGTGCTGCTCCAGTTCAGTGATAGTTCAGTGATTCTTCAACTCCTAACCATCTCACCTGACACAAACCAGTATATCTGTCTGTCCATCCATCTGTCTCTCTCTTTCTATCTCTGTCTTTCTATCTATCTGTTTTTCTTACTATCTATCTATCTATCTATCTATCTATCTATCTATCTATCTATCTATCTATCTATCTATCTATCTATCTATCT
>JAUCNO010048996.1:0-16316 GCA_032353835.1 Enteromius viviparus | reverse complement strand
GACAGTGCACCATAACTGGGGCATTTAGTCGACAAACAAAGTACAAACAGGACAGTGCAAAATGGTGTGCACTCACCAACAGTGTAATTCGCTTGATTGTTAAAGAGATGCTGCCCTTTAGTATTGTCGAAAAGCCGACATTTCGACGAATACTGCAAACATTATCTAAAAATAAACGTTTTGGAATTTTGAAAGGCGTATGTGCATTATTATGGCATTATCATTATTCTAGATGAAAATGGTCTCAGATCAACAATATTATCGTTTATCGCGATAATTTCCTGGACAATTTATCGTCCAGCAAAATTTGTTATCGTGACAGGCCTAATTGTAATTATTAGTCCAAACAAACAAAAACAAAAAAACAGAAAGAAAATACACAGGTTTTAAATGGCATGTGGTTTAGTAAATGATGCCATAGCTCCGCTTTTTGGTGAACTGTCGCTTTAGGGAGTGTTTACCCTTCCAAAAGATGCAGAATACTTGTGTACTGTCTTTCAAAGAATGCGGTGCGTGTCAAATGTTAGAGCTATAACAGAAGGACAGTTAGCCTTTAGAAAACCAGTGCTGTCTGTAATTCCAGCCTGAGGACTACACCACCACTGGAGTTCAGTTCAAATGGCAGGAGACAGAGCCTTCAATCCAACACACAGAATGTTTGCCCAGAAGTAAACTAGCACTATTAAACACTCACCATATGCTTCTGGGACTACGGCAAGCAACACATACCACAGATATGACCTTAGCATGCACAGAAACTGTGTGCATGCCAAAACTTTCTTTTCAGTCCTCAGCAGGTTTGTGTATCTGTACATGCATGTGTTTGAGTGGAACGACGTGTGCCTCCTGGCAGCTGTTGTACCTTATGACTCTCTAGGAGCCGGTGGAGTGTTTTGAGGGACTGAGATTGACAGAACATTATTAAAAAAAAAGCCAACACACACTCTGAACCCACTATAAAACACAGCCTCACCTTAAACCCCTTGTTATTGTCCTGTGTGAGCAGAGTGAGAAATCCATAACGTAATAATGCTGCAAAAGACATAAGATAATTCCCTTTGGATTAAAAATAATTACATTAAACACTTATTTAAGACAGAAGAAAGGCAGTCAGTCATAGGTAATGAAGTTTAACATAAGTTTAAGTAATTACTTAAAAACTTAAAACAAAATATAATTATTTTGCCATTACACACAGATCTGAACTATTTTATTAGATGAAACAGTATAAGCTGTTTAGGTAGAAGGGAAAAAAAGTTGGGCTCCGGCCACTGGCCAAAACGAGCCGGGCGGAGCTTATTGCTTCAGACCTGGAACACAGAGGAGGAACTCACGCCACGTTCCCACTGTTCCACTAAACCCGCCTTCACTTGACCACGTCCCACATACAAGGTTACCCCAGCGAGAGCGAGATGAATGAAATAAATCACTCTACACATATGTATTAGAAGCTGTCCTTTAGTATTCATTTACAAAGCTGTACACCACACATGAATACTAACTGACCACCAACAGCAAATACAGCTGACTTGCGGCATTTTTTATACGTTAATATCTTGTGTCCTGCTGTTTTTTGAACAATACAAATTTCAGCTAAAAGTGTGTTATAATGCAAGGATTACTGAACATGTACCGAGTAAGATTACTAACACTTGATTAGTAATGCCTTACACTACTGCATTACAGCAAAAAGTTATGTATTACTGTAATGCATTAGTTTTGTAACACGTTGGGTTTCCGTGTTTTATGGGGACATTCAATATGCACAACAGTTTTTATGCTGTACAAACTGTATTTCACTTCTATACCTACCGCTTACATAAAACTTTTGGCATTTTTAGGTTTTTAAACTTTCTGTATGTTTTATAGTCTTGTCTACTCATGGGGACCAAAAATGTCACCACAAGGGCAAGGATGTGAGATACTGCCATAATCATATATCATATGATGATAACATATCATAAGGTATGGTTTACCAAGACACACACATAGTTGCATTATTATATATATATATATAGGCAATTTATTAATAATACTTTGCACTACCGCTTCTGTTTTTATCTGGGTAGAGCAGAGTAATTCCTGTTAGTCTGAGTGGGTCAGACACAGCACGAAAAGAGCTTGAGATTGAGGGAAGAGCGTTGGATATCACTCTTCGTCAAAGCACGCTCACACTTCTGGGAAGTGGCTAGGTTCTCGCTTCGCATCGGAGCAGCGAGTCAGAGAGCGATCAGTTCAAGAATTAGCCATGACAGACCATTTCTGCTCTCGAGGAGAGGGGAAGTGATGAGGGCGCCCCCATTTTCTCCCTTCTGGAGAAGGTGGCAATGGGACTCAGACGCAATGTTCTGGCCCTGTGCTGATCTGAATCTAAAATGCCTTCTTAAACTTGACTAATGTTTGGGTTTTATAGCTTGTCAAATTGATGTAGGGTTTCATGACATTAGTCAAATAAAGGTCTGATCTGCACCGCGCCTACTGTTTGCCAAACACAGCGATCAGCAACTCCTCGTTTACGTTTAAAAACGCGCAGAGAGGATTAGCAAGCGATGCTAATTGTTTTCCACGTCTCTGCTGAGTAATACTCTGTGGTTTAAGACAGCACTTCTTTACAGAGAACTGACTAATTCCTCTCGTCCTGGCAGGATTAAACTGTGCAAATGAAACTTCAAATCAGCCCGGTCTGGCTTTGTAAATTACTTGCGATCAAAGCACTTAAAGAGAGAGATGTGTCCCGACACGGTTTTAGTGAAGGTTTTTATCGCTCCTCATTGACCTCGGCTTCAGTCCGCGGGCATAAAAGCTGAACATGATATAAGCTTTTATGCGACTTATTGATTTCACAGCTTTTTAACATTTAATTATTTGGATACAAAACTCCTCTCGGCATACAACAGGAGCCATGAAAATCACGCTTGAGTGAGATCCACCGGGGGAGGAGATTCATAATACCTCATTTACTTCCGTTCAGCCTAGCTAGCAAAGACAGCCCAACACATCTGGAGATGACAGTTGCAATGAGAGTAAATTATTATCAACGGTGCCGTAGTGTACGACTGATGGCTGGTTTTGTTTTTTAATTAGTGTACATAAGTATAGGGCTGCCAGATGTCAGTGTGTTCGCCTGCCGTTGTTCGGCGTCCTTGAATCAAACGGTTCGTTCCTGGGCTGAAACTATAACAGCTGTACCCTCCCTCCCCCACCTGCCATCCTCAGACATGCAAACTTTCTTATAGCAAGAACATACACTCAGAGAGGAAAACGATTCCACCTTCCGTCCCATAGAAGGTGTTTGCCTTTCTTGTTTTGTAACATGAACGATCTTGAAGTGTAATTAAGCGTGTCCTCAATCCTCGTTCCACTGCCGTACGGATGCTCTAATTAGTGCTATCTGAAGGGCCAGGTGGCCATCTTGTCTTCTCCCAGAAGAGGAGAGTTATTTTGTACCGTTTGTGTTATCTAATTATTCATTTTAACATCTCCACCCTGGCTGCATATCCTCCTCAACCCCCACGGTTTCCTTTTCCATCTTGACTCTCGTAGTGTCAGCTCCGAAAGCATATTACGCTCACTCTCTCTTTCTATCTTTCTTCTCTTTCTTTGTTTTGTGTTATGTTCTCCTTATTCCCCCATGAGACCTGGTTTGTTTACTCTGCCTTTTCCACATCTTTCTCTGCGCTGCCGCAACGGTAATCTCTCTTTCAAATATTTGTTTCTTCCATCACAGGATTTTCCACCGTGAGTCGCATTCCCAGAATCTTAACTGTGACTGTGACTCATCGCAGTCACTTTTTCATACTTGCCATCTCCCGTTCAAATCTATTCATTCTGCGCTGTAAGACGTTCAGATGGAGGCACCGTTACTGTAGCCGAGGTTGGACGACAAGTTCCACCGGTGTGGATTGTCACATTTCCTTCTGTTTTGAGGCACACGGTTGCTTGTGCATGTCACTGCTCACGTCCAGGTAGAAAACGGATGATGGATGGCCAGGAGATGTAAGCAGCTAGGGGAAGTAATTACAAACTTTGCCTAGGGTAGAAATTTTGTAGATAAGCGTTACCTGAATGTCCAGGTGGACGGAAAAAGCAAACAGATGAGACTCTGTGAAGGTCAGGATGTTGTTCTACCAGAACAACCATAATGAGGCCACCAGCAATTCAACTGGCTTCGTTTCCAACATGAAACATGAA
This sequence comes from Enteromius viviparus, assembly GCA_032353835.1. Lineage (NCBI taxonomy): Eukaryota > Metazoa > Chordata > Actinopteri > Cypriniformes > Cyprinidae > Enteromius > Enteromius viviparus. The sequence goes on along the minus strand of JAUCNO010048996.1, from coordinate 12,125 downwards.
ATAAAGCGCCGCAGAGGGTTTTGTCCTTTCACTGGCGACGGATGTGGGCGGTTAAGGAACAGATTGGCTTTCAAATGGGTAAAAAGGGAAGTCGTCACAATTTTCGTGCAGTCCAGCGGGAATCCCTCAAGCTGGATGACTTGGCAGGTGAGTGAGTGTGTTATGTAGGGCAGGACAGATCTGGTATCTTGCCCAGGTTGGGTTAATTACGTCCCGTCAACCTCTGGGAGGAAGCCTGAAAAATTAACTGTCAGTATAACATGTGTTTAGGTGTGTGTGGGTGGATTTTTTCCCAAGAGACTGTCTATTCTTTATCATTCTGTGCAGGTTCATACAACATTGTAGGAGTATTTTGACAGCATAATTGCTTGATTGTGAGAAAAGGGTCTTATTAATTTATGGAAAGGTGGATTTGCACAAAATCAAGGAAGTATTTGTTTAGAAGGAACATAGAAAAAGTAAATACAGGCAAATTTATAATATATATACGTATATACACGTATATAAAAATTAATGACTTATCACAGGTGGGTCATCCTTTTACATGATTTACTTATGGGTTCATATTTTATATTACCCTATAAAGATACTAATATGCACCTTTAAGGGATAGATAGTGTACAAAATTGTCTCCTTCACGCTTCCACAGTGACAAGCCCGAGAAGGTATAATTTTCTCACATTCTGTCAGACAATATTTCATCTGTGTTAAACAGCCAGTACCATAAAAATGACAACCCAACATGTAAAATAAGCAACGGGTAAAATGGAAAAAGTCTTCCAGGATGTGTATTCATTTAGCGCACACACTCCTGCCCATCAATGGTTGATCCTGGAGACTCGAGTAACCCCAGAGTGCAGAAGTTCAGATGGTAAAAATCAATGGAGTATGCAATAAACATAAGCAGCCTAATGTGTTTCTGCATCAGGCTTCACAATTCGATTCCTGCTCCCTGACATAATGGAGAGTTCCAGCAGGTGAGGGGGGTTGAAAACCGCTGTGATTGAATGGTAATCTAATGATATGACACATGATATTTTGCGTCCGTCTCAGGCGGACGACTGTCCAACTCAAAAGAGAAGAGATGAATAAATAAATAAATTAAAAAAGAGGTTGAATTGCACTTACATGAATCGTGAGGATGAATGTGCTCCATGACTAAAAGCCTGACTGTATTTAAAGCAAAGAGAGCGGACAGTGTGCTATGAGAGGTGCTGTGTTACACTGTTGATGCTGTTTAGAGTATATCCAGACGTCTGTATGTGTTTCTGTGGTGTCAGATGCCGCATCAACATGAGCCATAATTATTCCGTCATGACTTGCAAGTAAAAAAAAAAAGTAAATTCATTGAAAAAGGGAGCCAAATGTCGTCTAAGTAAATACATAAATCTCCCAGGGGAAAAATATGCCAGAACACCCCTGTAACCTATTGTGAGAAAGACCAGAAATGTATTGCTATTGCACTGTTGATATAATTTGGCATAGCCATTACTCTAAAGCGGAAGTTTCAAATGAGGAATGGGCACCCATGGAGTACAAAAGGACATATGAGGAGTCAGCAAACAGGAAGTGTGAAAATGGAAATAATTTTCCCATGTGGTTTAGTTTGCATATACGATCAGAGTCAGAGTGTTCATGATTTCTCGCTTAATTTCTTTAATGAAAATCAAGCAAGGAAAGTCTATCTTTTGAATCAGCAGATCTAAATACCAAGCTTGATGTTAGAGAATATTTTCCCTGTGCTTTCCACTTTCTTCCCTTTTGCTATTCGACTCAGTATTCACACGTTCATCAGAGGTGCCTGCAGCCTTTCTTTTCCTTGTCATTTCTCAGCCCTCTTTCCAAAGGTCATATATTTGGTTCTTAACTGTCCCTGTGAAGCAAAGATCAGGGAGGGAGATTAGATGGCGCACACTAGATTGATGACACATGGCAGGGCCATGAGTTCAGTTCTCTTTCTGCCACCAGAGCATTGTCTCCAAGGGTTCTCCATTGTGTAGAAAATCCTCCATTCACTGTTTTCCAAATGGTCTGCTTGATTGAGAAACAAAGCACCTTCCACTTTTATCTGTTCATTTATTTTTAATTTATTAAGAAAGCTGATAAAACACTACGGTTCATACTTTTGAATTTGCTGTTTTAAAAAAAGACTTTCTTTAGTTGTTATCAATTATTTGACACAAAAAAATAAGATTACATGTTATGTGGATTGTACATGTATAATTTGTTTAATAGTAATAATTACTTTATGTGTATATGTTTTGCTATTATTTTATTACTGCTATTTGTTGTATTGCTAGTACTATGCACTGTTGATATAATTTTTTCTCTCATCTCTCCTCCAGGTCTGCCAAATAGCGTTGGTCCAGTTAGTAAGTAAACAAACTCATAGATCTATATCAACAGGAAGTGTGAGATGAACAGCTTTGCTTCTCACTTCACCTCAGGTCCACTTCTGGTTAAACATTTATTTCTGATTTTCATTAGATTTATTGGATATAAACTGTGTGACCTAATCTGATTGGATTGAAAGTTAACTAGAACATGGTTTAGTTCAACTATTTCTAGAGTTTTCTGTAGGGAAGTTTATGGATAGACTAATTCAAATGCTAACTTTGCATGCATTACATGTATGCTACATAAATGCTACAGTGGCTTAGAAGCAGTTCAGGATCTTGTCCGAAGTATAAACAGGAGAAGATCATTTTAATATGAGAAATGCAGGTCTATGTGGTATTATCTGGTCCTGCCAGGGGCCTCATAAGCCAGCAAACAGATAGAGTTACAGGCGCAGTGAGGTTGAATGTGAAAACTGGAGCCACAGAGATATTGAACAAGTCAGAATGCATGTAGAGCCCTGAATATTTCCACACGCTTCACTTCTCCTGGGTCCAGGACAAATATACACATTTCCTCTTTGGATAGATTGGTGTAATATATCACAGGTGTATGGAATAACATTACACAAATCAAGTATTCAATAACGAACATTGGAATTATTACTAGGGTGAATGGAGTCTGATTTATACATAAATTACAGTTACCAGTGACCATCTGACACTGGTGAACTTTTGCACTTTTAATCAGAAATGTATGTCAAACCAAGTGGACATGTCCTTCTCCTCTCCTCAAGTGTGTTTTGTATCTGGCCGTATAGCATGGCCTGTGCTGTGCCATTTCTGCATGGGCTCAATCCATTATTTCTTCTTCAAATGTCATGCCATGAACATTCACTCACTGTCCTCATGGTGAATTTACACACCTCCATCCAGAAAGACACAAAGAGGAGACACTCACAATGAAACCAGGGTCCCGAACAGCTTGATATTACTTTAGCACAGAAACAGTCCTCTGACCATCAATGTAACAATTATAAACACCATTCTGTCTTCCTTCACAAAACTATCGAGAGCGCTTGTAAAGAATGTCCTTGAGGACGGAGATGTTATGCCCGAGACTGAAAAAGAAAACACTGCAGTTTTCTCAGAGTTGCTTGAGGGTAATTGAATTCTTTATTGACTTTTCCCCAATTCTATTTCAAGTTTATTAAGCCTGCCAAAATTGCCTAATGCAGGCATTAGAGCAAAATTAATATTTTAAGATGAGATTTTGGCTGTACAGGATTGCATTTTATTACTGGGATGGCATTGATTAAAATCTGTCACTTCTCATTTATCCAATTTTTATCCAAATTTTCACTAACAAAAACATTATTGAAGAGCAGATGTGATGAGCATCGCTCCTAATCATTTGCTAATACGGAACACATTTTATATCAGTAATAAAGCTCTCAGCGTGGTCCCATGGGTATCATGACAGTGTGTGTGCGAGTGTCATGGAATGTGATGGGAGAGGATAGCTGGATTTGTCCATCACTCAGAGGTCAATTCTGTTCCAAACTGATAGTGACTCCGATGGTTGTCCATTGCTGCTTGCTTACTCTTTGTGTCTCACTGGAATCTAAAATTGAGAGAAATCTTCCATTAAAAAAGGGTTGTGTAAAAAGTGTTTCTCCAAATATTGGATTAGTTTGATGGATCCAAATTGTGCTTTTTTTTTTGTTCTAATTGTTTTTTTAAATAGTAGATTTTTTTAAAGCAAATTTATTAATGATGACAAACCAGGTACTAATCTAAAGAAAGAGAAGTGCTTTATGATGTTGACACACCCTGAACTCACATAATCTTACGAAAATTATTTGCTTTTCATCTTTCATTTGTTTCATAAAATATTACTGGAGCTTGAACTGAAAACTCATATTGAAGTTCACGGAATTCCCTAAATCACATGGAAAAACTGTCATTTCTCCCAATGTGATTGGACATAGAGGCCATTTCATAATGGGTCTTCAAGATGGGTTTCCTCTGTCAGTAACCTACTTGTGCATGCTTTCCGAGTCCCCAACCACCATGCTATGTCCCTGGTGAAAAAAATAAAAATTAAATACATTGACGTGTCCTCACTGGAATTCCTGCACCCTATCCTCGTTTCACGTGCCCAAGCACTGCGGTCAACCACAAAGCAGCACATAAGGGACTTAACCATGTATGTGTTGGATGGATGGAGCATTTGGTTTGGTCCTCTCACTTTAGTGCTGCCTCTGAGATTGACACGAGACTGCTCCATTCCCAGCCCTCATATTTCCGCCTCTAAGGAAATGAATTGTATGTAATTATGAGGATATTCTCATCAAATCGTCATTTTAATTGTTAGCTATTTTTGTCATAGAGAACCACACTTCAAATAAATCAATTAGATAAACTGAGCAAGCATCTCAAGCAACCATAAATACACATTCGCACAATCCAGTCTCACACCCGAAAGACTGACACGATTTCCCTTCATCAATGTCAGCCATCATTCCCATGTTTTAATATAGACACCACATGAACCATAAAACACAGCTCAATTACATACAATCTCTAGAGATGAACTGTGATTGGTCTATCGGTTGCTTGTTCTCATCGAGCCTATCAGTTCAACTTTATGAATGACCCATCTGGAGATGTGTGTAGCTGTTTATGTGTACATGAGTCCAAACTGGACCCGTCCTAGTGCATCTGGCATTTGACAGCCAGTGCATTCAATTAACACCTGATTTCTCCTGTATGCATGCAGTTCGGCAGAACATTTCATCCCTAGGTGTCGCTAACCGAAATCAAGGTAGGGTACATTTTTAACTTGGATACAATTTCCTTTAATCTGACACACAGAACGATTTTTAGGCTGATGTAAGAGTGAAAAACAGATTCAGCAGAAGCTTGCTGACAGCCACAACAGTATTTTTTTGTATATTTGTTGTACTGAATCATTCCAGATGGACAAACGTCTTTTTTTTTTGCTTATTCTCTTTCACGTACCAGTTTCTGACATTTCTGAAAGCTGTGAGATTTTTGAGCAATCAGCATTTCTAAGAAACAAGCTGAACAGCCATAGAGACACGTGCAGATGATTTAAAGCGTTACGCTGTCTATTTTAATTAGGCATGGCGCTCTCTCTTGGGCCCTTTCAATATTTTCTCAGCCCTGCTGGGGAGTTTTCATGGTGTTTAAGGTAAACTGATTCAAGTTAATCCAATGCGCAGATTTCCAAAAAGAAGCATCGGCCCTGAGTAAATAGCGTTTTTTTTATTGAATTGGGGGGTGGAGGTTAGTAAAGGACATAACGCTCATTGCCCCTTTGTTTATTTTTGTGACTGCACGATGAGCTGATAACTGGGATTGTTCTGAGCCCTGTTGTTCTGCTGCTGTGTCGGACTGGCAGTGGGACGCGGGGATATAAGCCTTACGCGCTCTCACACAAGAAGCCTGGGAAGCTCAACTACACTAATGCCAGCTGAGCAGTTTCTGCCAGCAATGCAGGCTTTTTCTTTTCTAAAGCCATCAAAAACTTCCAAACCACAGCAGCTGCAGGGAATGGAACATGCGCTGTGCAAATTTGTGATCTTTTTGTATCGTTTTAATCATTTATGGCAGAGTAACTAAATTAATTTAAATTCTAGTTCTATTGTCAATTTTATGCTTTTGGTACAGACAGACTGTAATGCTCATTTCATCATTCAGGTTTCTGTTGATTTAATATGTTTTTATTTGATTTATTTTGTCTTTATTTTGTCTAGTAGCTCCTCAAGTTGCTTTGTCAACCGTTCCTTCTGTACAAGTTGCAAACAGTAAGAGAGGTAGGAGGACTCGATATATATATACTCTCACTATTCTGTGTCAGTGTATGTTGTCCGAATTACCCCCTTCACCATGCCCTGAATGAATCCAGAGTGAGTCCTGTACCTCCCGTACTTGCAGAACACCTACCCCTGACCCTACTATTCCCACTTTGCATTGTATCAAGTAAAAAGATACTGATTTTAGTGCAATTGCTTACTTTGCTTTATAATTATCTCCATCCTGAATCATCATGGAAGCTCTGTACCAAATGCTTCAGAGACCCAAGATTTTGACTTGATGAATCAGGAAGGAAGAGTTAAAATCATGTTGACTTTGTCAGATCAACGGGTTATATTCAGTCAGTGTTGCTGATCCGAGTGTGGATGAGAACATTGAATCTGATATAATTCCGCAGTGGCTCACAGACAAGAAGCCCGTCAATTTTTTTGTTACTGTGGGCCCTCTAAAACATTTTCCAGGCAGAATGATTGACATATCCAGGCAGCTTTAGAGATCGCTTTACAGGAGATATGTCTGTCTCAACTCCTCCAGTCGGTGGACGGCTGCAGAGGAGGCCTGACCTCAATCCAGATCTCGATAATAAGAAGCCCTCCCGAAAGCCCTGGAATCATCTCAGGAGGGAGGGACGCGGAGGCTTTATGAGCGTAACTCAGATTTGTCAGACCCTTTAGGTTGAAGGTGCTGGCCAGTTGGTTGACCAAGCTTCCCTGGCAGGTCAGGGTAATGCCTTCAGTTTGTTATGTTATGCCAAGAGCAGCAACCGAGCATTGAGATTCAGCTTCACTTTGAAACTAGGACAGACTCCTTGCGGGTCCTGGATAAACGTTGTTTGGTTTCTTTGGAGGCTATGGGGAAATAGATAGGAAGTTATTTCTGATTTGCTTGTGCTATTTCTCATTTTGAAGCTGACAGAATCAATACTAAAAAAAATGCTTTGTCTTTCATTTTTATGGCAGCAGTTCTGTAGAGAGGATACAGTTTGTATACCCGTTTTCGACCTGAGAAGCTTTGTTATTTTGGGGGCATAGAAAATAGAAGCCATTGTTTTATTCCCGTGTTTGAAAGTTCCAGCTCCTTCACTACACCCTTTCACCATTTCTGTGAGACAACTTTCCATGAGCAATAGAATATAAATACAGCGGATGTAAATTTCAAATCGCACGTGCGCTCGCATTCTGCCGAGGTTGAAAATTACATCTGCTCGTGTTTGATTTCCATGTAACATTCCTGTTCTTGTTTTCCTCTCCATCGCTGTGGTTTGCTCGAGGCCAGCTCTCTATTAACAACACCGCTTCTCCATTCATCTTAAGGTGATCTTACATCTAACGCCGCTTCTGCTGTTTCAGACCATCCAAACCTCGCATGCCATGGTGCCCCTCTTCTGCAGCGCCGCCGCGACTCGCACACACTTACCCTAAACACAGCCACATCTCTCTCCCCTTTTTGCAAGACTGCGAATGTTTCAGTCACTCCAATCGCTGCAGTTACATCGAGGTGCTAAACACCGTCATTTGCGTGAGCTGTAAGCACAACACTAGAGGGCAGCACTGCCAGCTGTGCAAGCTTGGATACTACCGCAATGCCTCAGCAGCGCTGGACGATGAGAATGTTTGCATAGGTCAGTCCTTCAGCACACCCATCCACCAACACGGCTTATCGCACATCACACTCCCCCCAAATCTGCCATCTGGCCTTCTGTTTCTATTGCTCCATCATCCTCCATCTCCTCACTCCTTTCTCTGTGTCTGTCCATCCTTCTGTCGTCACCCGAGTCTCTTCACGCATGCTTGTGTGCGTCAGCAAAGTCACGTTGATCCACATCCCTCCTGTTTCCTGTATGACGTGATGATCCACAGCAAATTAGGACAGAAGACACTGAATGTTTGCTACAAAGCCAATAAAAGAAAAAGGTAGAGCAGAGACCAAAAAAAAGAAACAAAAGCCAGACAGGTGTCATTGTGAGACAGAGGTGATGTCTTCCATCACACTTCCCCAGTGAGGTGTCTGGGAGGACTCGCACCCACAGAAAAAGGTGCTGCGTGTTGCATATGTCACTCTCTGAAAGAAGAAGCAAGAGAAAGAGAGTGAGCGAGGGAGGTGTCAGGGAGCAGGTCACGACTGTGTGACTTACACACACATCTTTAGGTGTTACAGGTCACAGACTCTGACCTCTACCTCAACCGAGCAATATCTGTAGTCACAGGAGGGCCACAGAACTGTCAAAATAGGTGAAAAGTGCATCTTGGGAGAGGTTTATGTTAGTGTTTTAGCACAGCATTAATAATTAATAAGCATTAATGCCTTTACTTAGAAATGAAACACGTATCTGCTCTGTATCAAAATAAGGGTATGTTCGCACTTGTAAAGTGTTCTGCTGCACTATGCACCTGAAAGCACTGATGAATTTATACTGAAAAGAAGTAGGAGAGTTTAAAAGGAATGATTCGTTTCCTGCAAAAAAGAAACGCTGTGATCAGAAATGCCATTACACACATCAGAGTTTCAGGCTGCATGTACAAGTTCTTCTGAAAAAAGAACAAGAGAATTAATCAGATTCTCTTTAGAATTGATAATATTAAAACTGTTGCATATTTAATACCCCTCAGTAGCTGAACATCTGCTCAAATTATTTGTCGTCTTTGTAGATATCCAAGAAATGCAGCTTTTGAATGGCACTTCAGCGCCATAAGCAGACCTCAGTTAATTGGCCAGATGTCTTTGGGTGATCCATGACCTGGATAGTTAATGACGTTCCCAAAAACTTACAGTCAACATGAAATCAAAAACTATTTACTCGGATAGACCTAAGTCATGCTCTCTCTTTTTTCAGATATCTTGGGTCATTCAGAAATACCCCATTAAAATTAATTTAGTCTACAAGGACATTTTTTTTTATAGTATCAAGGGATTTCAATATTATTATCAGTTTTAACAGTATTTGAGTTGAGTGCACTTATGGGCAGCAGCAAATTGTCTAATCAGGAAACCATTTGACTGTCTTTGTTTCTCTTTTTTATGTTCCCTTCCTTCAATCATGCCACCCATTTTTGACGCTAAACTACATATAGAAATATGCTTTCAGAAAATTATTTAGAATACACAGTGCAGTCACTCAGTAATGGTCTATGCTTTTGCATTATGGGACTTCCAAGATGTTGAACATTCAAACAATTCGTTTTCCTTACTAAACTAAATGCCATTGTTTCCATTTTCCACCCTCACTCACCTTCCCCAGCTGATGCTTCTCATTTTGTTCCTTTGAAATGGTAGATGTGAGGTAAATATTCAGATAAAGAGGTTATAAATCTGTCCTTTGTAGACTAGCAATGTGCATGAAGGAGGCAGCAGAGGCCCATTTTGAGCGAAAAATGCTTTTTGTGTTGAAAACAGAGGGACTTTATTCATGAGCTGATCTGAGGCTGAAGACCGCAGACCCCATCTCTCCACTGTGTATGTGTGTGTCTTGTTTCTACAGACTGTAATTGTAATCCCTTTGGCTCAGACACTGATCGCTGTAATGGCACAGGATATTGTAAATGTAAGGAGGGAGCGACAGGGGCTAAGTGCCATGAGTGTCTGCCAGGATATTTGTGGGACAATGGCTGCAAATGTAAGTAGAACCTCCACCCAACCTGCAGCTTCAGTCCCCTGCTCTCTTTTGCGTCTCTCTTTTTCTACCCCTCCCTCCCTTCTTCTCTCCCTCTTACTATTTTCTCAGTTTGCTGCTTCTTTTTGGCTTACCCGGGAATGAGCAGCTTGGTTTGCTTACAGCACTTGAAAAAAAAAAAACTTGGACTGACTTCTTTTCCGAGGCTCAGTCACACCTGTTATGCTGCCTTGTTAGTGGTTTAACTGCAGAATTCATTACGAGGGAATTATTCTAATCATTTATTAGAATTGTTTTTATTAATAGTATTATTGTAGAATTTTTCTCAAGCACAGAGATAAGCTACGCAAACAATACTCGGGCACAACCCCATGCACATGCATTTGGATGAACACAGGCAGCTGAGCTAATATTTGAAGTGAGCAGAACATTTGATGCTTGGCTGTTTGCTGTTATGGCCACACTGCAATGGCTGGATCTTCTCTCTTGGCTCTGTGCTGTGGTTGAAACGATCCGTAGGTCAAGCATTGATTTGTATTCTTCAATAGGCTTCCAGCATCAAAGGTCAACATTTACCAAAGCCTCAGATATCACAAAGGGACGTTGGCTGTAATAATGTGAGACGGACAGCCCAGTAAATATGTGTCTGTTGTGTTCAGGGTAGCTTTAGACCCAACACTACAAGGTTTGGTTTAGCTGAGAAGCAGACATTCACAACATCGCACATGTCACAAGATTAAAGTAAACCAGAGTGTTTGGTGCAAGTAGTGACATGTGGCAAATGCACTCCCATTACTGTCTGTTCTGGGAAAAATATTAGAGAGAAATAAAGAGATGTGGCTCTTTATACACATCCATCATTCACCATCATGAAGATGCATTACCATGTGTCTGTTTCAGCCCATGGTATGCACTAAGGTAAAGCACCATAACCATTTTAATGTGATGTTGTCATCAGCACAGACGCTTTTCGTTAGACATCCCAGACAAGAGATTTAAGTTTTTTGCATTCGTTTCATTCAAAGTCCCAAAGGCCATAATGTGTGTGATAAATGCGATCTAAGGCATTTTCCTGATCCCGTCCATCTGTATGCAGATTTCGGTATGCAATTAAAACTAGAATCTTTCTTCAAATAAGCCTTTTCTTCCCAGCGCACCATGCAATCTACTGCTGTTCTCAATAAATATTATCCCTCTTATCTAAAGCAAACCCAATAAATTGCTTGATTTATTCGCTTATTACCGTTTATTTCCATGAAAGCAATTTGCGAATGCAGAACTGAAGGTTGAGCACGTTTTTCCTGCTTGTGAATGCACATGCTTTAAACATACAGACCTTCTGTTGCTCACTTAAAATAGGTGCTTATATTTATGTGTTAGATGTGCATGGGCTCTAGGGAGCATGGTTTTGGCTATAGAGGTTAAACTGTTTGTAGGACCAACAGCAGAGTAAATAGTTTTCTTTCCCCCCTCCATTGGAAGGTAAAGGTGTTTGTTAGCACCTATAACAGCTATAAATCACTGACGCTGCTCTTCTTGCCTCAGCACCTTTTCATGGTCATGAGGGAATATCAAACTGAGGAGACAGAAAGAGTTGAACTCATAGGGGTGGAGCAAGACCCAAACTCTTGAGTACCTCTTTTAAGTCTTTCTTCAGATGAAGCACAAGAACACTCTTGCCAAAGGCCACAGTTGTGGAAAAGGCAATCGATCAATTTGCTCTCTTTCCCTCAAAGAGGAGTTGTTCAGAAACTCTTTCCACAGACACAATCCACTCATTATCTCTTATTTCTCACCAGGCACGGCTCCAGATAGGAGATGCAGGGTGGGCCAAGTGATATTCCAATTGTATTTTTATTATTTTTTCTGATAAACATATTAGACTCCATTGGAAATAGTTAATTTCATGGAAATGTTAATTTCAGTTATTTTATTTTTCCTAACCGACAACCCATAGTTGTTAAGCCATTATTAATGTTAGACTCAATATGAACTCAGTTGTTTTTATATTAGAGTAAAGATGAGGTTGAGCTGCTTCAGAACAGAGTAAGTGTTATGTTTCTGTCTGCTCTTAGTTTTGTTTTCATTTGTTCTTGTTTTGCTTTCATTTTTAGTTCCACATGTATGTCCATATTTGGTATTTCCTGTTCAGTGCCATTATTAGTTAATTTGCTCCCAGCTGTCGTCCCCAGATGTTTTGACTTCCCTCGTTATGTCTTGCATTTAATGTCTTGCTGCGTCCGAAATCGCATACTGCTAAAGTAGGTACTACATTTAAAATTGAACATACTACTCGACCGTTAAAACAGTAGGTACTATATAGTATGAATGTGAGT
>JAUCNO010048995.1:0-16319 GCA_032353835.1 Enteromius viviparus | reverse complement strand
ACATCAGCTGTGTATGCATCAGCTGTGTATGATTACTCGTTCCAGCGATCCTCTCGAAATTATGTTTAAACATTCACCTAAAAAAGGTCAAATTTCACCATATGTTAGGTATTCTTAGATCACATCACATATGTTTTATTATTAGAAAAATATATTTTATCTGTTTGAACAACCATCATGTCTATAATGCCTATCTATGTAGGCAGCTTGCTTGATAGTAATCCCATGTAGTGCTGTCCTGGTCCATATGAATCAATATGACAAGTCTTGTTTAGAGTTAGAATTTTTCTTGAATATTGACATTTGCGTATGGTGTTCTTCATATGATATTTAGAGTGTCTCCAGTGCTGTGGAAAGAACTATTCTCTCACACTCAGTCACTGTGACACCAGGGAGTAAAAATACTGCAGAATGAAAGTGTCTCCGGGTGAGCCGTAGATAACATCTGTCCGAATGTCTGCATGCTCTTTTTTTATCTGAGATGTGTTTTTATCACTGGGTCCTATAGGCTTTTCCCATTCTCTGTGAAGGTTATTTTTATATGGTAGACCACCAAGTCAAGACCAACTTGACCTTTTCTCTGGCTTTTGTTAACTAAGAAGGGGAAAAATAAAGAAATTCAGGGTGAATGAAACAGCATATGACCACCAGCAGGGTGTAGTCTGGCCCGCTCACTCCATCAATCACCTCGGCCTCCATCGCCTGTTTGTTATTTCAATATCCGTGTCCAAATACCTGAAAACTGAAAGGTTGAGGCTTGTCATAGCTGTCCGAGGCTCTGTTTCAATCGTTCCCTGTGCAGACACGCTAGATTGACTTCTTGATCAATGTCAATGGTGACCCAAAACAGTCTGGCTACAAACTGTTTTCAAAATATCTTTCTTTGTGTTTGGCAGAACAAAGAAATTCAAACAGGTTTGGAATTAATTGAGGTTGAGTAAATGACAGAATTTTTTTTAATTTTTGGGGTAAAAATATTCCGTTAAGATTAGTAAATTCTGTAAAAATTGACCAGTGTAAGCAAATGGAACCTTACTGTATTATCAAATGAAAAATTTAATGCCATTTTTTGCATTATCTGCCGAAGATGCATTAAGTATGATGAGATTCAAGTTTCATGAGCCAACAATCAGTAATAACCTAGGTTAATATTGACATATAGATGAACTGTTACTAAAGTTTTTATTAAAGGTTACAAATGTGGTAAACAAAAATCACCAAAATAAATCATTGTAAATTAAATAGTCAGATTGTGTTGGGCTGCACCAATCAAAGATGAAGTGTGTAGTTTTTGTGCCCATGCAAAAATACTAAAAATAATAACTTCCAAACTGGTAGTCCCCTCCAGACACAAGACACTGTTTAGGAGCGTTTTTTTTTATAGCACCAAAGAGCCAACATTTCACAGCTTATACTTGACTGCAATTTTTGTGATTGGAAAAAGTATTTTAACATTAAAGTGCACACTTTAGCTTTAAGAATGTTCTTTTGCTTTGCTTTATGCCTTCTCTGAGTTTTCAAGGTGATCTATATGATAAAAACAAGGAGAGTTGAGTGTTCTGAACATGCCTTCAGATATAATGGATATGAAATGTCTCATTCTCAAGGATTTGCCACTAAATAACTGTACACAGAGATAAAAAGCCATGGAAAACTACACAAAAAGAGTGAAAGCAGCCAAGAACAGAAGCATATTCTTTGCCTGACATCTCCTCTACCTTTGGAGCTGGGCCAGTAATTGTAAAAGAAAAGCTGCCTCCAGGAAAACTAGTAAATAAAGTGGAAGGTGCGGAAAAGAAGATATAAAGCGCTCTTAAAAATGAAAGAGTGCCTTTATATCAAGATAATCCACAAATGCTTACATTGCATGTCCTGTCCGGATGTGTGTGTGTAACGGAATGGCTATTTTATGAAAGGTTAAACAAACTGTGGACTGTTTTTCCTCTGTGCCCTGTGCTGCGGCCCTGCACTCCAGGAGGCCAGGGAGCATGGGGCCCTCGTGCTGGGCACACGCTGTTCTGTCTGGCCCCCCGGGGCCCTATTGATCTCTAGATGTTAAGATCCTGCCTCCCACACACTGACGGATATTTGCGTCTCAGTCTGTGCTTGAGAGACATATTGGAGTTCTGAGATTTCTAAAGCAGCTTGTTTGAATGTTCAGTCTGATAGACAGTCAGTTCCTGCAGGGCTTCATGCTGTGACCGTTCAGCACACTAAACACTGGCACTGTTAAGTCAACTTAAAATTCATATTGACACTTTTTACTTTTCTAATGCTTGTTCCTGGCACTGTTGTTTTATTATGATTCAGATACTATAATTTATTTTTATATTTTTTATTAATTTGAATTATTAAAACCTTAACTACACATAATTTTAAAGATAATGTATATATAAATAAAAATATTTTAAATTATATATATATATATATATACAGTATATTTGGGGTGGGTGATATCACGGTAGAAGATATTTTCTACCTCAGTATTGATGTATTTTACAATATATCAATTTGTATCTGAAAATGCATAAATAAAAATTCAAACACTAAGAAACTGTTTTATATAATGTAATTTTATTTCAACTGAATTGCAGCAATACTTTAAGTTAAAAAAAAAATTATACTGGTTACTGCAATGTATTGTAAAGGCGGCCGTACACGGTGCGAAATTGGACAGTCGTAAGACCGTATGGCCACGAACACATCATGAGTGACATTGTTTATGGACGCAGTGGTTTTAAAACCTGCCAATTTCCGAGGCAATCACATTCACAAAGTTCTGTGCCAAAAGCATGGACTCTGAGGAAGAGATCATTTTCTTTGTGGCAGCAATAGCTTGCAAAAATACAAAAAAAGAAAAGAAAACAAAGATTTGGCTGAGGGGCAGAGAACGAAATCATTATTGACAGTTCCTTTTTTATGGATGAATACTATTTCATATATTATTTTAAATGCTGCTCGATATATCATACAGAGCTTGCTGTTCAGCGTGTTTGTCATCTTTCTGGACAGTCCAAATTTGCTGTGGCGCTGCCATGTTCATCTTCTTCTGTGGTTTTCTTTTGTAGCTAGCTTCTGATTGGTCATTTCCAGTTTGCTCAACAAATCGGCTCGTTCAACAGCACACAAGTCACGCTTTCATCCGACAGCCCCTAAAGTTTTTTGACATGTTAAATAATCGTGAGGTCGGGAAGTGCTCGTAAGGCACTCTACTCGTAATTTCTCACCCACCATATGAGAAGAGCCAATTTCCTTCAATTAAAAAAAAAACGCATGCAAGCTCATATAACCTCAAAAATCACACTGTGTACGCCCGCCTTAAGTGTAATGTTTTTTTTTCTCAGAAAAACAGGTACTAACAGTGCCTGACATTATACCAGGGGTCCGTTCTTTGTACCTCGCTAACTAAGTTAGCTGGATTTGATTGTGATCTTGGATCGTTCAGTTCTTCGACGCTCATCCGGGACTTGCTGTCATAGCAACAGATCCGTAAGCGTAAACCTGCTTGGGATTTAGGCTGCGCTCCTGGTGGGTTATGACTGTCTGAAATGGCACGGTCACATCTGATTGGTTAAAGAGCACGCAGACTGACTAGTGTGGGAAAAGGAAAGTAACTCGAAGCAAGCTTGAAGCAAGAGCTTTTATTAGAGGGTTTGAAATTCTAATAAAAGTGCTTGCTCCGCTTGAAAAAAGAAAATTGAGCTCGCTCTTTTGCCATTTTGTCATCCAATCGAAGGGGTTGTGATCAGTGTTTCTACTATCGATATCGCCTTTTAAAACCAACGCACGAACGCCCAATAATCCTAGACAATTCAATCCAGCCATACTAATCATCAAGAACAGGTGCATTCGGAGAACCAGATTAGTGAGCTCATAGTTAGCACAATGATTTGATCTTGGATTTGTCATTTGATCTTGGATGTAGATAGCGACGGACCCCAGCTCCGTAAAAGCTAAAAACAAACTTTTTTCCTGTTCCTTATCTTCACATTGTTTTTTTACTTTGGCCATATTCGTTTGGATGCTTGGATTTGAGATGATAGAAAAGGTTTGACGTGTTTCCACCGCTTGCTAGAACAGTGCTCTCGCATACCTTGCAAATCACGTTCGTCTCATTCGTATCACAGTTCCACACCACAAACCGCTGCTGCACCGTCTTCTTCCATTGTATATATTTTTGAGCAGACCTGTATATATTCTTCACTGTGGTTAGCCTGGACTTTTCACACTGTAAATAAACCCGTGCACGAAAGTGGTAGCGAGTAAGCCATCGTCTTTTGTTTTTTCTTCTTCTGGACTCACAACATACGTTTTTTAAAATTCTGATTTGTAGATAAATTTATTTCTGTTAAATTGAATTGGGTTTGCCACACCCCACATTCAATTTTAATTAGAGCGAAATGAGGTGAAATATATATTAAATTTGCATTCAGGAAACCGAAAATTATATTGTTTTTTTGACCCTTGACTTAGTTTGCATGCTAAACATCATGATTACTCTGAGTTCTGTCTTTGTCTTCAATAGACAATCATGAAGCAATGACTTACTTGAAGCCTAAACGATATCAAGTGCTGTTTTTCAGTGTGTGTAAACCACAGACACCCTGAGCTCAGCTGAAGGTTCATTCCATTCATTCTGCTGGGATATAATGAATAGTATCATGAATGCTTGAAAATAGGCTGAAAGGTTGTTGACTTTTGTAAAATTAAAGACAAAGCATTCTGCTTTCACAGTTTAATATGCCATAGGTTGGTTGTCATAATGAATGTGAATGCTGTGGTTTTGTAGCATGGTTTTCAACATTGTTCTGCTTGTCGAATAACACAAAAGAGTGCATTGGCTCCACCAGTGGCTTACTGAGTTTGGCTCAAGACAATTTATTTAAATAAGATTCAGTTATGTGTCTCAGTACTGACTTTTATGCTTAATCAGGTTACCAAAGTAAAAAAAAACAACTGCATCATCATAGTCCTTATGTCTTGAACATAAGCTGTCATGTGACTGCGCAGTTATCTGCAGCTTTAAATTTTTTAAGGAACTGTTCCTTTAAACACTAAGATATCTCTTCTTCACTCAGTAAGTTTTGAATTGATCTTTGGAATAGAAAAGTCTCCCTTCTAAACCCACACAAATATGTTTCTATTGTTTGCCAGCTCACAGTAATGAGCGCTGATGTGGCTTTTACAATTACTAGTATTACACAGTCTAAAGGAAGGCTGATTCAGGATATAATTAAATTAGCCACAGACTACTGTCAAATTAAAGATCACAGGATGTTCCTTTAATGACTTGCTGGTGTTTTAAATGTAAAGGATTTCTTGTTAACAACACCTAATCAATATCTGTCAACAATCAGTATTAGAGAGCTCATTTTGAATGATTAGAGGTGTGGAATTGCCTCGGGTTACTCTGGGCGTTCGCTCATTACCTGATTTGAATTGATTATCTGATTTGAATTGCTAACTAGGTTACCCTTCCCATTAAATCCTTCTCCAGATCATCGTAAAGAGTTTATGGCACACATGACAGTTCTGCAGTTATATAAGACAAAAGAAAGAGGGTTGAAAAAGTGACTGTGTAACTGTAGAAAGAAGGAGATAAAAGTGCGTCCAAACAACGCCATGCTGAGATAAACAGGTGGGCACTGACGGGCAGACGGGTATTAGCGGCCACATGCGTGCACAGGGTCCAAAATTAACACTCAGAAATTGCCAGGTGCCAAATGTGTGAAAATCATCTTTGGCAAATAAAACTTTACTGTAAACTGTAACTTGGTTCAAGTAGAATGGTAAGAATATGTGAACAAAAAAAGCATTTTTGCCCATAAAAAAAAAAAAAAAATGTGTAGGTTTTAATTGGAAACAAATCAAAAATAGCTAGTAATCTGAGAATTTTTTTTATTTTGTATTTTTTTATTGTACCCCAGTAATTTTTAAGTACCCTGATAATTTGTTGTATTTATTTTGCTTGTATTTAGTTTCTAATTTTCTTTTCTTTCCAGGACCCTATTAAGCCGCTAGTAATATAGACTGAGGAACAACAAGCGCATGACTAGCACATAACGTCTTTTGGCATTAACATATTATTTACTAAAGAAGCGCAGTGAAGAGTAAGTGCTGAAAAGTCGTGTTATTTTTGCGTTTGACCTTACTGAATATGCTTTTGTATATTTCAAAAGTTTCTCTTTCAGATGCAAAATTTATGGAGGGGAGAGTAATTAAATGTACACAATGCAATTTGCTTGTTAAATTCCTGTTTTTTGTGCCGTTATTTAACACCCCAAAAAAATCTGTCTTAAAGCAGTTGCTCTTGGTTTTGTGCTGATTATGGAAATTATCTGGATATGGATATTTCTGACTAACAGAATGTAGTTTGCACGCATTATAAACAGTGACATCCTGGTGCTGGGCTGCTGAATAAGAGCTGTGCTATGTTATGTTATTAGGTGCCTAAATATTTCCAGACAGGTCGATAGCTCGTCTGGTAAGACAAATGGCATGGTTACCAAAATCTAACTAGAGCCAAAAAAAGAGAAAAAACTACGTATAACAGCAGTCATTACTCTGGGAGGCCAATTAAAAAACAGCATCACTGTACAACACCATCTGTAGCCAACAGCTAATACTGTGTATGTGTAGTTTGTATTTATGTGTGTCATCGTCCCAAGAAAATCTAGGGCAATTAACAGAACAGTCAGAGCACAAGCAATTATAGAAAGTCTCTTTTTGTCTGTCCAGAGAGAGTGTGGTCTCTCGGTGTCTCTCCTCTGGAATTCTAATCCCGTTAGGAGGTGGCGACCCGGGAAGTGTTCGGATGGTTAGTGACCCCATCACCCAGCGGAGTTCAGCTCTCAGAGCTTTGCCTGGGGTTTTTAATTAAAACCGCACCCTAGTTCAAAGCACTCCGAAGGTTCTTGGTGCCGAGCCAGTGGGGTTGACTAAATATCTCATTTCCTGCTGCGGGGCAGAGACGAGGAAGGGCCGAGTGTAATTAGCCGATATGAGGAAGAGGAGGCTTCAGGTGTGCTGAGAGTCTGGAGCTTTGAGACTATCTGCTTTCCCATTCGGAGGGTGTTTATTAAAATCGCCTGCAACCGCTGATCTCTGGACAATTTAATTGGGGCTTCTTGTAATTGTCAAAGATGAACAAAAAATTAGATCTCTATAATATCTTGTTGTTTCTTTTAAAAACCAAGGAGATTAATTGGAGAGCAGACATACTCCAGTAATACATGCATTGAAATTTCTCAAGAGCTTGCAAGTTTTAATATTAAAGCTGGCGCCCATCTTTTTTTTTTTAAACCTTGTAATTTTTTACATTCTTAATTACAATTTCATAACTCAATTTTCCAGTAAAACTTCAAACTTTAATACTTTCTTATAGACTTTCAATTTTAAATTAAATTTTTTGATGCATTCAATCTCTCCCACAACTCCCAGCTTTTAAAATCATACTTTATTCTTTATAATTTTAGCTAAGCATAATTAACCTCTCATTACTCAAATTAAAAGCAAACTGTGAAATATTGTGAATAAGTATTGTATCATGTACATTTTATTATATTTTGAAAGTATTTTTTATCATTACTGTAGGCTTTTATCGTTTTTGTGCTGCATTTTATTTTATTTCTTTTTTTCCTTCCCTTAATTCAGCAAATTACTGAGTTATAATAATGAGAATCTAAGGAGAAGCACCATTGAGAATAATGAGAATTACAAAGAAACTCAAAATTATAACATTCCAGAACAATTTTAGTAATGAGAATTGTGCTTAATTATCATAGAACTAATAACACAGTATGAATGGTCCTAAAACAGGCTTCATTTTCTTTACACAAAAAATAATGTCTTTCTTTGTCTTTTTTTTCAGTGATCTGTTCTTGCCTGGGTTTACCCATTTAATTGTACAACACGATAAGTGCAGAGAATATTGACTTACTCATATGAACACTGACCTTTGACCCTCACATTTGTGACCTCTAGAGTAACCCCTGTGGATGTCGGCTGTCAGATACTGAATCGTCTCATATCGACAGAAGATATCATATGTCTATTGCCTTAGGCTTTACTGTGTTATTCACCTCATTTGGGCTAAATTCAGTCATAAATTTCTGCAGTCAATATATTTCTGGTAATATTCAAGTAATTACAATGTCTTTTATTTGCCACTAAAATTCACATTGACTGAAAATGCAACACCCATGTTTTTGAACCATTATGCACTTATGATAAACAAATAAATGATTATATCTGTATTAGGTTTATTAGTGCAGTAACACTCCTCATAGTCTCCGCCTCAGATTCACGCCCACGAAACGTTGGCTAAACGTCTTATGTGTATGGTACACTTAACTGGAAACCCTTCAGGTATGTCGAAGTCATTCAATGATTGGTTGAATTTTATCGGATTTCCAGGGGGCGTGAGTGTCGCGTATATTTTCGGTCCGCCGGAAAACAAGGCGCAGGCGTGTGATTGCGGAAAAAATACTGTGAAGGATTCCCAGCAGATCAAATGTTACTAGTTGTACGTCCCCTCCTATCTATTATGGAAGATCAAGTGAAGTACCTAACTGAGAAGGGGATGTCAGCCGCGTTTGCTGGCAAACATGAATCAACAGACACTGACATCGCAGCTGGCCGATTCAGTATTGTGTTCGATTCTCCAGATTTGCTTGTGGGTGTTAGGAGAGATATGCTTCAAACAGATGTTTACCGCGAGCGTCTCATTAGGATTTTCTATGCTGACTGACTTGTTGCACGCTGTTCTGTTGTTGTGGGGACATTACCACGCCCTGAAACGTGACGCTGAACAAAACCAATGCTGTGATTGGTTGTTTGACATGTAGGTCAAACGGCCTTATGGGCGGGCCTTAACCAAAGAAAGCGGCTATGAATTCCAGATTGAAGGTCTGGCTACGCGAGACTACACTAAATACCTAAATACCACTAAATACGATACCTAAACTTAAGAAGTTCCTTACTAACTATTAATAAGCTGCAACTTAATTAACTGAGGCATGATTAATGGTTTGTTAACTGCGACCTCAAATTGAAGTTTTTATTGCACATGTAAAAGTTATTAACAAAAAAGTTGTTTGCTCATATCTGTCCTTTTACTAGTATTCTTGAAGAGTGAGTTCAATTATGAAAGAGATACAGAGATGTTCCTGTGGGTAGAGAACAGGTGCATTCTAGGTATGAGCCCTCAGACCAACCAGGTGGAGAGAACGCTCATGTTCATGTTTACGCTGTACTCTCACACATTATGCAAATAATCCTGCAGTCCTAGCAGTAATGACATGATGGAAAAGCATGAATTACAGAATAAAGGACGGGCTCGCACCCCCGATTCCTCTCTGACTCCGTCCGTTTAGATACTTGGGTTGCGTGTGAGAACAGCTATGAGGCAAATGTTGACATTGATTTGTAAGTGATCTAAACAGAAAAATCTTTGTAGGCTTGCAGTGCATTCTGGGCTGTTCGTATGTGCTCATTATATCCAAATGTGCTGCTCACACTCATGTAATGCTCCATTTCAGGCAATATGAAGAGTGCTAAATAATTCACGAGATGATGGGATCAAACGTCTGCCTCTGTTTGTGCTTTTCTGAATGCAGAAGGCTGTGTGTTGGCAGGCTACAATTTGGGGTACTGGGATATCAGTCTTTTGGCAATGTTCATTATCTTGGTAATACTTTATAATAAGCTCCATTAGTTTAAAGTCAAAAACATTAGTTACAATGAACTAAGAATGAACATTATTTCTACAACTTTTATTAATCTTAGATGAATTAATATTGTAATAAATGCACTGTTCATTGGTTGTTCATGTTAGATAATACGTTATGCAATTTCTTTCGCGATTTGATATGAAGTGATACAGGGTTGCACTTTAGTTGACATGCACTTTAATGACCTAATAAAAACACTTTTTGGGTGGGAAAGATATTGATTGGTTAAAGCTTTAATGCTCCCCAAGGCTTAATTTCTCTGATCAAAATTACAGTAAAAAACGCTAATATTGTAAAATACACTAAGAAATAAACAAAAGCTGAATATGTTTATAAATTGTAATTTATCCCTCTAATTTTTTTGCATCACTATTCCAGTCTTCAGTGTTACATGATCCTTTAGAAATCATTCTAATATACAGATTTTTATCTACAGTATATTGAAAACAGTTGTAAAACGCACACACACACACACCTCTGCACAGAAAATCAATGTTTCTGCTCATTGGTATATTGGGTTGGGTCAGTGTGTCATTCATGATTTTCTCCTCTAGCCTGTGGTCATCGGATTAGCTCCAGACCGTCTAATAAAATTGAGTGATAATTTGACACGGTCATTGTGATGTGGTCTAGTGCTCTCACTGGTTTAATCTTTGTGGAATTGGCAGGGAATTCCCTACGGATCTGCACGTTTCCCCGTCAATCTCTCTGACGGATGTGATGTTTTCATTTGGGGCTTCTTATTGCCGTTAAATTTACTCAGGCGTTATGCTTAGTTTCCCTTGAGCTGCTAAAATAAAGCAATTAATATGTGCTCTCTGCACACACAAATGCACACACTATGAACTGAGTCTATTAGACAGATTCCTGTTTATTCAATGGGAATTAATAAGCAACGAAAGGTCAGAGGTCAGACTGGGTTACAGTCATACAGTAGATTTAACCTTCACCTCTCTTTCCTCCATATGTGATACTGTTTTCTGCGTGATCTGTGAGTTTATGTGTGTTTGGCACATATTGAAGTAGCCAGTGTGCGTTTATTCATAATATTTACACTTAAGGTTACACTTTAGAATAGGTAACATTTGTTAATCAAAGTAAATTCTTAATTTTCTGCTTATTAATAGTTAGTAAGGTAGTTGTTAAGTTTAGGTATTAGTTAGGATTAGGGATGCAGAATAAGGTCATGTAGAATAAGGCATTAATATGTGCTGAATTAGCACTTAAATGCTAATATTATGCAAGCTAATAGGTGTAACTGTAAATAAAGTGTTACTGATAGTTCATTTGGAAATGAACATTTTATTATAATTCATTTTAATAATTCTTCCATTAACCATACAAGGGGCTAGATTTTGTTTACACTGTGAAAAGTTAATGGTGATATTTAGTATCAAAGTCCAAAAAGTTACTAAAAGTAGTTTAAATACTATTCACAATACGTCTAAGCCCAAGACCTTTCAGTCCAGAACCATTTTAAAGAAATGCATTAGAGAACATTGTAACATATTTTTAAGCTCAATAAGGGAAATATATATATATATATATATATAAATAATTACTGTTAATTATTATTAATTGCAATTATTTATATTAGCTGCCAGTAGTACTGTAGCAGAATTAACATCAACTAATCTGTCCGTTCAGCGAACGCATAGTGTAATTAAGAAGTGATATTTCCTGGACACAGAAATATGCCTTCTTACAGTATTACTGCATTAGAGTCTGTAGCTAGGGCCGAGATCGTAAAGGGACATTTATTTGCAAGGCAGAATCAGAAACTCATGTCATTTGTGCAAAAGTTTTATTAACTCTATGTTAACTCACATGTATAAATACATTCACACAAAAAAAAAGGAAAGTGCAAAGCAAGGCTTAAGGGTGAACCATTAAGGAAGAGCTAGAATTTAAGTTATGAAGAAAGAGTCAGTTGACCACCTATAAAACCATCAGTGCATAACTAATATTAAACCTCTGTTTTTTTTAGTTATATGTACGATACTTGCATTGCCTCTTTGGTGAGAGTCTGATGCAGTCTCGAAGTCCGGATGGTTACAAGTTTTGGATTGGTTCATGTCCTCCTGGTTTGAAAAGTGATAAATTCCAAAAGATGTCCTGACTCTCATGATAGGTAGATCAAAGCGGAGCTGGGAGATTGATCTGTTGCGATCCATGGATGTTGAGTTACCTGAAATTCAAGGCTTAGGCCTAGTGTAAAACTTAGAGTTAAGACCTAGTCTCATTGTCTCTCAACGACTGCATACTGCGTTGCATCAGCCCTGGGGGGGTTGGTCAGGAGACCAGAGAGAAATGCTGGCGTTCCGAGGTCCAGAAAAGTAGAGAAGAGAGAGAGGATTTCTGAGATGAAGGATTTTGTACCCTGCGGAGGTCACACCTTCTGTAGGTCAAGGACCAATGGTGTCACTGTGCTTTTGGAGGGAACTTTTATGACTCTTTGTCCCTAAGAACGCTTATTTGCATACACACATGCAATGCTCTGGACTGAAAGAGGTAGACACAAATTAGGGAGATTCTTACAACAATGAATGTTGCAAAGATATCAACATATAGCATACACACTCAATTAGATCACCTGAAAACGAGTTCTTAGGCACCAAACACGACATGTGTTGATCTGATGAGGTTGAATAAGCTGATGTTCTATCAAAAACATGCACAAAACAATATACCATACCCAAGATGAAATGCATGGACAATGACAATATAAATAATGACCTGAAGGATATGTATTCACTTAAAGGAAGTTTTCCTTTGAATTAATTTAGGGAAAAGGTCCATTGTCTTTAGACTTAGTCAGACTTGCTCTGCTAACATTCTTAAAAGGCAATAAAACGGCGGTTGTCATGGCAATCAAGGGCCTGGTTTGCCTTATCAGCAGCCCATTAGGGGGGAGGGTACACAGACACTCGTATTTGCAGTTTGAGTTACCCCTTTTGGGTTGATGAAAGTGGCACCAAAGATTGTTAAAACTTGTTAAATCTAACAAATAGTTTGTACCCGATTGGACCAAACGCTACACGAGCATTATTGGAATTCCACTTTGCTGGATTGAATCCGCTAGTAGGTTTTTCAGGGTGGCCTGGTTAGGGGAGGTATCCAAAGCAGATCAACTAGTCACTAAGGTTTCTCAGAGTCAGTTCTTTATATACTGTACAATACATCAATGGGACCCATTATCCAGGGACAGTGTTCATTACTCCCTTCTCCCTGCAGGTTCAGTCAGAAGGCTTGGTGTAACCTTTTATTACAGCTTACTTTCAGAGACCACATTGATCCAAAACACTTGATCTTACAGGTATGCATTCCACAACATCAGAAATACCAGGTCCTTCCTAACAGAGCATGCTGTACAACTTCGTTTCCAGGCCATTTTTAGGCTGGACTACTGAAATTCCGGCTATACTTTCATCATTCACAATCAAACCTTTACAAATTATTCAGAATGCACCAGGAAGTCGCCCACGTCATACCTCTCTATCATCCTACACTGGCTACCAGTTGCTGCTTGCGTGAAGGACATTGATGCTTGCGTATAGAACAGCCACAGGCTCAGTACCTGTCTGCTTGTAATCAATGTTATGAATCTACATTCCCTACTACCTACTTTGAGCCCAGACTATAAACCTGATCTTAATTTAAGAGGTTATAAGGGGGTGAGGGGTCAGCAGTTTCTTTACCAGCAAAATCCTTTGATGAAGCCATTTATTAAAATGAAGATACTGACATTAATAAGAAATTTAAAACACACAGATCTTAATAGTCAAGTCAAGTCAAGTCACTTTTATTTATATAGCGCTTTTAACAATACAGATTGTAGCAAAGCACTGAACATTATCAAATAGAATACCAAGCTAGTATACCAGTTTCCACCGCTTGCTAAAACAGTGCTCTTGCATGCCTTGCAAATCCTTTTTGTCTCATTCGTATCACTTTTCCTATACCCAAACCAATTCCACACCACAGACGGTGCACCTTTTTTCTTTACAATCTCCTCGGTGTTGGTTTCGTCACATGTAAGCGAACTCACCGCTGCTGCGCGCACTGGGACTACCAGAGACTCCATTATTTTACACTTAATTATAACATTTTTGCACGTGAATACTACTGTTACTGTCAACACACAGTATATAGCCTATAACTTTATGATTTAGGGTAATTCATTTATGGTTGCAATTAGGGGTGGGCGATATATCACTAGACATGATTAACCGGTAGAAATCCATGTAATAGTATTGTTTGTGGGCGGGCAAGTAGTTCACAATGTAGGACATGGGCGAACATTATGCAAATATGTTACTTAGTGACATGGATCCGTAACAGAGAAAGATTTAAATTGCTGACGATTCGTTTAAGCGAATGTGAGCCGATAGACAATAACTTTATTTATCGTGCACTGTCAGCGTCACAACTTTAGCAGATAGTTTATGTTCACATACAGCTACATGACACACTGCATGAACGATTATTTTTGAAAAAGCAAAATAGGGGCACTTTAACTTAAGACATGGACATGACCTACTGTGTTTACTGTATTACTTGCCAAAATGGGTATTTTCATATAACTTTCTTTGTATGCATCTATTCGTCGAGTCTAAATCGCACGGAAAACAGCCCGTGAGTCACGATTCGACGATTCATCTGAATGGTCTGCCCTTGCATGAATGTGTAAATTGGTGAGGCAAAACACATAAAAATGATAAATTCAACCATCATAAAGTTAGAGTTAACAGTTAATACGCAAATCAGGTCTGTCCTGAACTGTGAGGACTGGTCCTTACGAATTACGGATCACCTACAATTTGTTGCACCCCTAGTTATCATCTAGCTAAAGGAGGATTTAAGGAAATATGCTTCATTCGGAAGCAGATAGATAGGCAACATGTAGCTGTAGCCCTTCTTATTTTCTACTGCTGTCGAATTTGTCCATCTTGGCTCTGCTGTGAACCGTTTCCATGCCAGTGTGTGCAGGAAAGCAGAACTGCTGAGGTCCAAAGACAAAACAGCGAATAAATGCTATGTAAATCAGGAGCCTTCTTTTGTTACACAAGATAATATATGGAAGAAGGGAGAAGAAAGATACCCGTTAAAACTGAACGCTTGTTTACCATCTTACTAGCCAATTTTGTGTGTGCTGCAAAATCTCAATTTGCAAGCCATTCACCCAAAATAAAATCTGAGATTAGGATTAATGCATCAAAATGGTGTTCGGGAACATCTTTTTGTTTCCCAGATATCAGATGATCCAACTTTAGTCGGAGTTGGGTCTTGTGTCGTTGACCTTCAGTTAATTTGTTTGTGGAAAGACTGTGGTATGAAATCAAATGGGGCCAAGAGCATATCCTCTACCCCTACAATGCAGATTTAATCCAGCTAAATGGCAAACGTCTTCACATGGAAATCTACAAATACAATCCAGAATTCAACTTCTGTTTGATTCACATGAAACATGACTTCTGTTGACCCTAATTAACCTGCAAAAACATGCCAGAAACGCACAAAAAAAAAACATACCCTGAAAATTAAATATCTATTGTGAAAATAATGTAAAAAATGTTTTATTTAAATGATATTTATCTTAAGAAAAATGAGAAAGTGTTTGAGGGTTTGAAAGCATGGTAGCAGGTTTGAAAGCATGTTTACAAAACACGTGCTATGTACATTTATTTGTTCATACACAACATTACTATTGCACTGCCTTTACATTTTAGGAAACAATTTCTTTGCGAAGACCATCATCATATTTCGGGGAACTTGGCATTAAAAAGCTTAAATGCATCTGGTGTAGGAAACAGTAACATGCACATCACTGACAGCTCTTACCTTGAATTTTACTCATAGTTTTGGAGAATACTGGAAAACCTCATGCAAACCTCCTGTCTAGACCACCAAGAAAGCCATCCTAATCCAATACATCAGACACAACCTCATGCATGCAAAAAGTCCAACATAGCTTGATGATTATGTGTATGCCCATTCATTGTCAAATAAAGAGAGGAATATGGAGACATGGATGAGAAAAACTGGACTTTCACCCAAACCCTACAATCTGAGAGTGATCAAAAGGATAGTAGATCCCCCTCTTTGAGTGTGTAACTGTGAGATTATAAATCACAATTGTGTGTGTGTGTGTGTGCGTACAACACATACAGCAAAGTACAAGATTAAAGAGAGAGAGAGAGAGAGAGAGAGAGAGAGAGAGAGAGAGAAGCGATTAGAGTGCAATTCTCCACATGGCACCAGTATGTATGTGTGTGTGTTGGGACAGGAAGGCTCAGAGATCTGAGCAGCTTAGCGGCAGCTAATGCTAAGCTTACAGAGAGCAGAAGAGAGAGCAGAGGAGCCTTACCCTCACCGACCAGTACAAGACTAATCAAACAGGACCTAATTTAACCCATTATATTGTTTCAGAGTGTGTTAGACAACATCTACAGGATTTTCCACCACCTAACATTCAGGGTAATGACGCATCAAAGTAGGGCTGCTCGATTACGGAAAAAATGATAATCACGATTATTTTGGTCATGATTGAAATCACGATTATTTTACACGATTACTCATTGACTTTGG